>PVLA01007037.1:0-112336 GCA_004027455.1 Hydrochoerus hydrochaeris | reverse complement strand
ATTATTTGCAGATAACATGATACTCTACATCAAAGACCCCCAAACCTCCGTTGAAAGACTCCTAGATATAATAAATAAATTCAGCAATGTAGTTGGATACAAAGTCAATACTCAAAAATCAATAGCATTCCTATACACCAACAACAAAATCATCGAGAGAGAAATAAAAGAAGCCACGCCCTTCACACTAGCACCCAAAAAATGAAATACTTAGGAATTAATCTAAGGAAAGTTGTAAAAGAGTTGTACAGGGAAAATTATAATACCCTGAAAAAAGAAACCAAAGAGGTCCTCAGAACATGGAAAGACATCCTTTGTTCATGGATAGGAAGAATAAATATTGTGAAAATGGCCATTCTCCCAAAATTGTTATACACATTCAATGCAATCCCAATGAAAATACCACTAGCATACCTCATAGATCTAGAGAAATGACTCCTAAAATTCATTTGGAACCAGAAGAGACCTAGAATAGCAAAGGCAATTCTAAGCAGCAAAGCCAAGGCAGGAGGCATCACAACCCCTGACTTGAAGTTATACTACAAAGCTACTGTAATAAAATCAACATGGTATTGGAGTAACAACAGACTTGAAGATCAATAAAATAGACTAGAAGATAAAACTACGAACACATTCAACTACCTTATCTTTGATAAAGAGGCCAAGCATGTTCACTAGAAGAACAACTGTCTCTTTAATAAATGGTGCTGGAAAAACTGGCTATCCATATGCCAAAAACTAAAACTAGACCCATGCCTATCACCATGTACCAAACTAAAATCTAAATGGATCAAAATCTAAATATTAAAACAGAAATACTAAATCTGTTGCAAGACAAAGTAGGTAAAAATCTTGAAGACATAGGGGTAGGTGGAGAATTCATGAACAAGAACCAAACTGCATGGGAAATACTTCCCAGAATCAATACATGGGATCACATCTTATTAAAGAGTTTCTGCATATCCAAAGAAATCTCCAGCAGAGTGAAAAGAAAACCTACAAACTGGGAAAAAAATCTTAGTGAACTGTCCCTCAGACAAAGGACTTCTGTCTAGAACTTCTAAAAAATTTTAAAAAATCAGACCCCTGAAATTCAAAGACCCAATCCAAAAATGGGCATCCGAGATGAACACACAGTTCTCAGATGAAGAAATATGAATGGCAAATAAATACATGAAAAAATGTTAATCATCTTGGTCATTAGAGAAATGCAAATTAAAACCACACTGAAACACCATCTCACTCCAGAAAGAATGGCCAAGCTCAACAAAACTACCAACAACAAATGCTGGAGAGGCCACGGGGAAAAAAGGAACTCTTCCGCACTGTTCGTGGGAGTGTAGACTGGTGCAACCACTGTGGAGGTCAATGTGGAGATTCCTCAAAAAGCTGGGGTTGGAGGTCCCATTTGACAAAGCTTTTCCACTCTTCAGCATATTCCCAGAAGATCTGAAAACATCTTACCACAGTGATATATGCGCACCCATGTTTATAGTGGCACAATTTGTAATAGCCAGATCTTGGTAACAGCCTAAGTGCCCATCAACTGAGGAATGGATAAAAAAATTGTGGTACTTTTATACAGTGAAGTACTACTCAGCTATAAAGAATGATCACATTGAGATATTTATAAATAAATGGATGCATCTTGAATCTATACTCATAAGTGAAATAAATCAAACTCACATGTATAAATACCATATAGTCTCCCTAGTGTAAGAAATGGTAAGAGTACAGAAGATTTTATAGTAATCATGGTTTACCATTATACTGCTTTGAAGTCTTATGTTTTCATTCATTGGTTGGAATGGTTTTATTCTGTTTTGTTTAATCTTAATATATGTGATCGTATGAATAGTTACTTTGAAGGCATGATAATATGGCAGCCATTGTCGATTTGATATCGTCTTGCTCTGAAGTCGTACCATGCTTTTGTTTTTCTATTACCATTGGTTCTATCACATTGTGTCTTACTGGATTTTAATATGTATGACAGCATAAAAAGATTTTTATGGAAAATGAGATAATATAGCAGCCATTGTTTATCTTTGGTTATTTGGTTCAGAATGCCTTGCAATACTTCCATTCTCTTGAGTGGTTTTATTCTATTTTGTTATGTTTGGCATTATTGTGTGTAAAGCTAAGCTCAACTATTTTAAAGAAAGAGACATTTTGATAGCTACTGTTAATATCCAGTTGTCTTGTTGTGAAGTGCTGTGTTGCTTACATTGTTCTGTTCTGATCTGCTTAGATCTGTCCTCTTTGGTTTTATTCTCTTAAAAAAATAGAAGTACTTTCTTATTTTTGAAATTCACATCATTGAGGGTGAAGAATCAAATAGAAAAAGTTGGGTGATACAGCACAGCTGCTGAATTTATACATATATGCTAAAATCTTGAAACTACAAAAGAATTGGTGGAAAAATACTGTGTATCAATCAATTTAACACTTATCATAACATCATAGTCATAGGAACCTAAAAACATCATCATTACAATGAGCTCTAATACTTTCTGATTGAGCATGGCTTCTACTCCAGAGACATTGTTTACAAGTTAAAATTGATAGGCTATTTAAAAATGATGAAAAAGTATACTATTCCTTGTATCTCCTTTTAAGAGCAACCATCTGCTGATATTACTATAACCCTTTAACAATTAATCTTTCTGATACTCATCATCAGTGTTGAAAGAAATTATCGGGGTAATATGCATGTCATTCATGAGGTCACAATTCATGAGGATAACGGCCAGAAATACAAAGTAAGAAATATAAATATATTTTAAGGAAATGCAACTTGTTTTAGACAATATATATATATATATATATATATATATATATATACACACACACATACATATATATATGTACATATATGTATATATTCCATAAGATACTTAGAGATTTTGAAATTCCAAAAGAGAAGTTTTCTTTCACTACTAATTCACATATTTTACTACCTGCTTACTGATATGTACTCTCTATACTTTTTTCTGTGTCTTGACTTTAAATAAACAAAATAAACTCCAAGGGGTACAAAATTGGTTCATTTATAAATATTTTATTTCATCAAATTTTGATGTTCAGAAAAAAAATGAACCATTATAAGTGGAGATACATCTAAATTTCAAAGTTTATTCCCCACTCTAGAATAAAATAACACAAATATCAACAAGGTTTTCAATGGAACCACGGAAAATAGAACACTGAGTTCCAGAGGTCACATTTCACATTCATTTTTTCTACATATTTCCTCATTTGGTTTGGGGATATAACCATAGATTTTAGGTTAAAACTGTGAAGAAAATAATTATATTTAAATTTACTTATTCATGTTCTGAATATCTGTTTAACAGTAAATTCAAAACTGGCAAAAATGTTCAACAATGGAATTTCTGTGTTTTCCCTGCCTGCTCCTACAGCTGAACAAGATAAAAGGAATACCTGTGTCCAAATTGAGCCATCTCGTTCTACTGCTAGTCAATTTTTTATAAAGCCAGCAGAACTTACATACACAACTTAAAATCAACAATGACTTATATGGAAATAAAAATAATGACAATTTAAATAATGTATTTTATATACATTTACTTAAGATGAATAAGCAAACTCAAAAGACTTCACTAACAAAAAAAGCAACAATAATTAGTAACTTCTACTTTGTCAGATAATTATTTTTCTATGTTATCATGATAACCCTATTAAATACTATATCAAATATTGTTTCAAAATGTTTTTAGTTATTAATTTGAAAAAAAACAATGATATGCTAGTGGCAAATTACAGGAATAATTAAAACTTATTAATATACATTCAGACAAGATTCCTGTTGAAATGTTTCATGATACAAGAAATTTGTATTTTTTTTCAGGTAATTTAAGTGTTTTCAACTTTGATTATACTCAAAATAGTTATTGTAGTGGTAAGATATGTTTTAAAATACTATTACATTGTCTATCTTTTAAGTTAAAAATTGCTACACACACTTGATTATAAAGATTCATATATTTTAGAGTAGGCAAAGGTAATTATGAAAGCACCTCTTTACATCCTCTCTGCCCATACAATAGTCATCCAGGAAGTAAACACTGTTACAGTTTAGTTTTAATCTTCGAGGACATTTCCCACTAGGATGATGAAATTTTTACTGCCTGACTGTGGGTCCTAATATCCACTGAGCCCTTCAAGTTATTTTTGACACTTCTGAATAAACGATCATCAGCTTTTCAAGTCTGACTCTGATTCTAAAGGCCAGGTAATATTCCATGTTGTAAGCACACTCTCACTGTTAACCATTTCTCTATCAGTGACAAATTCTTACCCCATATGGAAATGCTTCCATTAACACGTCTCTGGAATTTGTTTATTTTGGATATTTCCTTCTTATTTTATGACAGAACAGGCTCATTCCTTTTTGTTTTGCTTTCCCTAAATCACAAGACAATGATAAACCTGCTACTAGAAAGATACTCATACAAGTAGAGATTTCTTGTGCTCTTTCACCTATGTCAATACTGGATATTGCACATACGCTGAACTTGTAAAAGTCTTATGGGGAAAAGAGTCATTTTTAAAATTTTCTGAAAAATGATAAAATGATGTGAATATAAATGTTTTATATAATTGCTAATGATCACTTGTGCACATTTTTAATACATATGAGTTATTCTTTTCGACCATTCTCTTCTGGTTGTTTTGATAATTTAGGGGGTATTTATACCATGGATAATAATGTCATAACATTATAAACATTTGCCTCCAGCATTTCACTTAAATTTCACTGTACTCATGGTGTCTTTTAGCATATAGACTTTCTTAATGCTTATGTAGTTAAATCTATTTCATTTAAATTCAAAAAAACTGAACATCTCTATCATATGCAGCAAGATGTAAAATACATACTTTGTGAAATGGTTAGATCACAGTAGTTAACATAGGCACTACTTCACATTACTGTTTACTGGGGAAAAACTTTTAAAATGATGGTGAGTCATACCTGTAGAGATATTTTAGACATGGCTAAGTACACATATTCTCATTGTAGGAAAGGTCTAAACTGAGGAAAATATTTGCAAATGATCAACATACAGTGTGTTCACAGCAGCAAAAAAAAAAAAGTAGAGGAATGAATTTGAGAGGGCAGTGACATAAGTGGCAAGTAAAGGGGGTGGAGCTTTCCAGAAAGAACATGGAGCAGACAAGTGGCTAATGTGGAGAAAATATGATCTGGAATCCAAAAGAGACAAACACTTCAAAATGAAGAGATGTAAGCAATAAGGCAAGGCTGATAAATTTGTCCATATTCATGTTGGTGTCTTATAAAATCAGTACAATTTAGAATATGGTTCTTGCATTCACTTCCAAAGATGAAGTTAAATTTATTTGTTAATTAGTACACATATGGCATGTGTGGTTTTATTTTAGTTCATGTTTTCTTGTCAGTATATTAAATGAGAATGTTTTTCAGGACATGTTATGAATTGTATCATATGTATCACTATTTCAGAGCCAAGACAGATGTGACTATTTATGCACAAGATGTCAGCTAGAATATGAGCAAGAAATATCATAATGAAAATGATGGCATATAATTATGTAGCAAGTTGCTTATAAACCTGTATTATTACTTCTATGTACTACTGACAAATTAGCAATTTCTACTCATGTGCCATAAAATAGAAGACCGAGGTAAAAATCGTGCTGTGAAACCTTGCACTAGAAGGCATTGCAGTTCAGCAGAAAACATGCTTATAATAAAGGCACAAAGACTTAGATTTGATTTCCAGTTGAATTTTTCAAAAACTCAGTTTGTTCAAAGGTAAATGATATCTGTATTGTAAAATGTGAGAATTATATAAAATAAATGATAGATTTGAGCAAAGTTTATTTTTGCCTACTTCATATTCTTTACAAATATAAATACAAATGCTACGCAAAAGCAAATTGTCTTCTATTCTGTGACAAACCTAAGGCAGTAAGGGAAAACACTTCAAGAAGCAAAGGTGACTTTATAAAAGAGAAATAACTGAATATTTCAAATCATCACTTGAAGATATTAGTTGTTTAAACACAACTTATCCTTGAAAGTACTGAACTAATTCATGGTGAGAAGGTCCCAAAATAAATGTATCCATGGGAAAGAGACAGATATGAGAAAGAGGGGTGCTGGCACCCCTCTTTTTTGTTTGTGAAACTTAGTATGTTACACACAGTTTCATTTACAGCCAGGAATAAAACCTCACACATACATGTGAACATGGTGATATCAACATGTAATGAAACTCTTTGGTACTATTAATTGGACACAGTCTTTATTAGTACACATCGGTAAAAAAGAATAGAAATAGAAGACACAAAAGTAGATTTGGATAGGTAGAAATATTCTGCACAGAATATGGCAAGGACAATATCAAGAATATACCCAAAATTATGTTAGATTTTGTTGCTTCCTACATGTACAGAAATCTATACCTTCCACTTTCATTTTCTCATTAGTAATATATTTAAACAAAGAAAGTTAAGTGGAGGTGATGTGCACCATTACTGCACTAAGGGAATGAAAAGAGCTTTTCTGATTTGCTGCACTTCTGCCCCTACTCAGTTGTGCATGGTTTTAACTGCCTAAGAACTGGTTAAATGTGTGTAAAATTAAGATAATCTACTTGACTTGAATTCTGACTCTAGTTCTTGCTATTAGTATACAACTTTTCATGCCTAATGTCCTCTTTTTTAAAATGGAGATAATAATTTTCTTTAAATCATGGGGTTTTAAGGATCATTTTAGATCCTATGTGTAAAGCTTGAAGGAAAATGACAGCTAGTGAATAACATTCAAAATGTTAATTATTTTTCATGAGTATTACACACTCATAGACCTTTCTTTAATTTTTATATGATTTTACTGACATTGGCCAGGGATTTAGCTCAGCGGCTTAAGTGCCTGCCTGGCAAGCATGAGGTCATGAGTTCGATCCTTGGTACAAAAAAAAAATGTAATGACATTTAAAAAAAAACTATTTTCATATCAAATACAATTTTAAAGACCAAGACTTAGATTTTATTCTACCATAAACAAAACTTTTCTATAAATACAATTTATTAAAAAATTAATTTTAACTTTTATCCTTAAAAGTTAAAATTCAGAAAGTGTTACTCTTATTGAATAATACCTATTCATTGGAAATATTCAACAGAGTAAATGTTAGTTTGTTAGAAATAAAGAAATGATTTTTTGATAAAAAAAATGAAACAAAATACTTGTAATAATTCTTCAAAAGTTACAATTGTAAGAGTTTATATATTTTTACACTGTCTTACAGGTATCTCATCCTAAAACTACCTTTTACAGGAAAATTATTATATTGCAATGATAGAAAAACTATTGTGGATAATTGTATAATCTATCAAATATGATTGGTAAGGCAATCAACCAAATCAGTATGTATTAAAAAGATAGCTTATAAAAATTCCTATAGCTGGGGATTTAGCTCAGTGGCATAAGCACCTGCCTGGCAAATGCGAGATTATCAGTTTGATCCCTGGTACCGAAAAAAAAAAAAATTCCAATAGTAATTATCATCTAATATAACTTGAAACAAAGTATAGTTTAAAAATAAGATATTAAATAACACAAAAAAGTCCACAAAATAAAATGATGGAAAACAAAAGACTGAATAAAGTTTTAGCTGATTAATGTAGTGATGGGATTTAAATTTGTTCATGCATGAAAACTGTTAAGCAAAGAAACCCACAGTAGAAAGTTCAAAGCCTATATCAAAGTGGCCCCAATACCTGCAGGTTCTGGACTGCTGCGGGCATGAGGCCCGTGCTGCTAGCAAGGACTCCTGTCACTATAGCAATCAGGCTGCCAAAGAGGACTGAATCTCAAGGCCTCTATAGCAAATAAAATTTCCAGGTCTTCCCAGCACCACACTAGTCAATTAAAGGCACCTGGTCTACCCCAAGTTTTAGACTGTCTGAGATTTAAGTCAGTGCACACAGTGACATGCTTCAAAACCACTCCAACACTAAGTTGGTACTCCTGGGCTTGTATACCAAGATGGTATCACCAGTGTACACTATGCTCTTGCCTAATGTCAGGCAGGCTCTGTGGCCCCTTATGTAAGTCAGTACCTTATGATGAAGTCAAGGGTGCTTCAGCAAAATCGTATTTCAGACTGGTATGAACAGATATTAGCATTGGACTACTCCCCAGGTATTCAAACTTCAAGAACACTACTGTGGACCCATATACAGCTTCATAACACAAGGAACTGGTCCACAGCTTATAAATTTAGCAACCAGGACAGAACCTGGATATCCAAACTCCAGACCAGTTACCAGGGTTTCAGATTCCACCATGTATTCAGTGAATATTTAACATCAGTCCTTCTCAAACTCTTTCCAAAAAACCAGTGCAAAAAAATACTTTCAAATTCTGGGCTGAGGTCCACATCTGATATCAAAGACAGACACTATAAAACAGTATGTATTACAGGCAGCCATCCCTAATGAACACAGTTGCAAAAGTTATCAACAAAATATTATCAAACTGAATTTAAAACCACATTAAAAAGATAGTTCACCATCATCAAAGATTTACTACAAGGATACAGGGACAATTTTAAAGTCCTTATTAATGAAGGAAAAAAGCTACATAATTAACATTCATTCAGAAAAAGCCTTTGACAAAATTCTATGACCTTTCATGATAAAAACTGATATCGACTTAAGTAAACCAGAAATGTACCTCAAAAGTAGCGAGAGAAGTTGAAAAGTTTTCCTCTAGCATCAGGAAGAATTAAAGACTGACTGTCCACTCTCACAAGCTGTATTCAACAAAATGCTTCAACTCCTAACCAGAGCAATTAGGTAAGAGAATTAAAAAACCAACATTGAAACAGATAAAGATCAAGTTTTTTTTTCATAAACAAGGAGATATATATATATATATATATATATATATATATATATATATATCCTTATCAACTGTATCATAGAACGAAAGAATTAAATAAAGATGAAGGTGCAAAAGCAATGAACAGGGTAGAGCATGGTGGCATATGACTGCAATCCCTATACTTGGGAGGCTGAGGCAGGGCATCACAGCAAGTTCAAGCCCAGTCTGGAATACAAAGTGCAGTTTAGGATAACTTAACTACACAACACACCCTGTCTCAAAAACAAAACAAAACAAAACAAAACAATGAACAAATAGTGTTTTTACACATTAACAGTAAACTGTCTCAAAAAAGAATCTGAGCCACTGCTACCATCAGAAAGCTTGCTTCCTTCAGGCAGCCAGCACAGGCAGGGAGAGGCAACCAGACCTACCCCTGTGTGTGTGCTGCCACCGCTGGAAAGCTTGTCTCCTTTAGGCAACCAATACAGACAAGGAGAAATAGCCAGATACACCCCATGTGCTTGCAGGCCACCACCAGAGACCCTTGTTTCCCTCAGGCAGCCAGCACCCACCTGGAAAATCAGACAAACACACTCCTGTGTGCCTGCCATCCCTGGGGGAGTCCTAGTGTAGATGTGCAAGCTGAGAGAAACAGTCCCACCACCAGGCACCCCTAGCCATCGCAGAAGCCTCAGGGTAGCTATATAGTTCTGGAGAAGCCTGCCCCATGCCTTGCTACCTCCCTGGGAACCTGGGCTCAGAGAAACTCAGGTGCCTGGCCCATTTCTCTATTCCATGGAGAGGCAGCTAACATGGGAAGTACCTAGGACCCCACAACCAGCTTGTTGGGAGAAACCCAGAGGAATGTCAAGACAAAGGAGTAAAAGGTAATCTCAGACCTCCACTCCACACAGACCAAGTCTGAGAGGCATAGACATGGAAGAACATGGAATTCATTCACCTGATTCTCTGAGAGGATAGCAACCAAAGTAAAGAAACAACTTCAAAAGACTATAAAAATAATCATATCAGAAATAATATCTCAGGTTAAAAAAAAAAAGAAGTCACAAACATAAGGGGAGAATTGCTGAGCATACCTAAATAAGACATGGGTAAAAAAGAGCATGGGAGAATGAGAGAAACCTTTAATGAACAATATAGGAAGGAATTACAATGCATGAAACATTCAAAGAGATATCCAGGAAACTAAAAAGTTGATCAAAAGCTGGAAAACTGCTTGAAAGACACTGAAGATAGACTTTCAGACCTCAAAGACAGTATCATAGCTAGCAATCGTGAAAGGAAAGATTTCTTAAAAATAACAAGGAACAGGAAATAACAATTCAACGGTTACAAGACAACACATATAAAAAAATAATTTAAGAGTAATAGGTGTCAGCAAAAAAGCTGGAGGTCAACATAAATGACATAAAAAGACTATTTACAGTAGTAATAGCAAAAACTTCCCAATCATGGGGAAAGGATGTGATATAGAGGTACATAGCGAGGTACATAGAACTCCAACTAGCCATAAACAAAATAAATCTACACCCAGACATATAATAATCAAGATCCAGAAATTCAGTACAAGAACAGAATATTATAGGCTGTTGGAGAAAAGAAACAAATTACTTATAAAAGAAAACCCATCAGAATCTTAGCAGACTTCTCAACACAAACCATCCAGTCAAGAAGAGTTTGGAGTAAAGTGTTGCAAATCCTGAAAGAAAACAACTTCCAATCCAGATTGATGTATCCTGCAAAACTTTCAAAATTAATGGAAAAATGAGATACTTGCATGATAAAGAATAATTGAAGGAATTCATGACCATAAAAACTACTCTACACAGAGTGCTGAAGGATACTCTAGAGAGATATAAAGATGACCATAGTTCTGGGAACAGCAGCAAAGGGGGATTTCCAAACAAGACAAACAACTGATTGAAGGGGAAAAGTGGAGGGCCAACAGCAAGAGGATAGCATGGCAAATATGAACCAATGCATGCCAGTATATTAATAACCATTAATGTAGATGGTCTCAATACACCAATGAAAAGAAACACAGGAAGAGTGGATCAAGGGACAAGATCCATCAATATACTGGATACGAGAAACACATCTAACTCAAAAGGAAACTCATAGACTAAAAATCAAAGGAGAGAAGACAATTATTCCCTATGAGTAGAGACCAGAAAAAAGCAAGGATAGCTTGCTCATCACCTGCAGAATGGGTACGATACGGTATTTTCATACATTGTAAAGCTACTTACCTATAAAGTAGGATAATATCAAGGCTCCTGTAGGTAAATGGATGCAGCTGAAGAACATGCCCATGGGTGAAATGGATTGGACTCATATAGTGAACACCAATTTATCTCCTTAGCATAAAAACATGAAAGAGTTAGTGGGAATCCAAAAAGCACAATAGATATGAAAATGATAGCAGAAGAAACACCTAAAAAGGGAATGTGTGTTAATTTACTGTTATTTTGTTTTGGATTCCTGTATCATTTGTATAATTTTGCTAGGTTTGGTTTTCTTCTGTCTTGTTAAGATTTTACTGTGTCTGATGGTATAAGCAGCTGTTTTGAAGATACTGGAATGTATTGTGTTGGTCACTGTTGATTTCCTATTTTCTTGTTTTGAATTCCTATAATGCTTTCATTCTTTTGTTTTGATTGGTTTTATTCTGTTTTGTTTTATTTGATTTCATTATGTATGATGGTATGGACAGTTATTTTGAAGAAAACATGAGACATTATGATAACCATTGTTAATTTCTTGTTTATTATCTTGTTTTAAAATCCTGTAATTCTTTTATTATTTTGTTTTGATGGGTTTGTTCTGTTTTGTTTTGTTTGATTTTGTTGTGCAAGATGGTATGGGCAACTATTTTGAAGAAAAAGAGAGACCTATGGTAGCCACTGTTGATTCTTTGTTGTCTTGTTTTGAAGCCCTGTATTGCTTGCATTGTTCTGTTCTGATTTACTTTATTATGCTTTATCTTATTTAATTTTATTCTCTTTAAAATAAAATTTTAAAAAAATTTCAGAAAAATAACATTTATAGCAGCAATAGAAAATAAAATGCTTAAGAATAAATTTAGCCAGTGAAAGATGAAAGACATAAATAGATATTATTGATTAAATAATTGAACAAGACACAAACATCAATAGTATTTTATACAATGAAATTGAAATATCTAAAAAAGAATTTTTAAAACAATCTGATCTATAATATGTAAAGAGTACTTATGAATTAGTTTAACTAAGGAGATAAAAGATAAAAGACTTGTATACTGAAAACTATAAAACATTAATAAAAGAAATTGAAGGTGTAACCAAGTGAAAAGATATTCCATGTCCATGAATTAGAAGAATTAATAATTTTTACATGTCCAGAGTAGCTGAAGAAATCTATAGATTCAATGCAATCCTTATCAATAACATTTTGCGTAGAAATATAAAAACTCAGCCTGTGTAATCATTTTGAATCAGAGAAGGCCTAAAATAGCCAGTGCAATGAGTAAAGGCAACAACAAACTGGATACTACCTCATCTGAAAATATACTATAAAGCTACAAGAGTGAAAACACAGTAAGAATGGCATGAGAAGCAGAAGTATCAACAAGGAACAGAATAGAGTGCCCACAAATAGCTCCCTTACAGTCAAATGATTTGATAAAGATGCCAAACAAACAAAATGGGAAAATACTATTCTCTGGAACAAACGGTATTGGGAAAATTCAGTATTTCCATTTAAGTAAAAGACTGAAAATAGGCCCTTATATGGTATAGAAAAACAACTCAGAATGAATTAAAGGTAGAAGCATAAGATAGAAATCTTCAAAACTGCTAGAGAGATGGAAATAAAAACTCTATGACATGCATATGGGAAATGATTTTTTGACTATGATAAAACTGTACTCAAAAACAGATAAGAAAAACAAAAATAGAAAAACTGTATGACTTCAATATCCAAAACTTCTCTAACCAGCACACCAAAGGGAAAACTTAACAGAGAAAAGAAAGAAAATAGTTGGAAACCATATATTTGACAAAGGATTCATTTTCAAAATGTGTCAGGAACTCATATATCTTAGTAGGGATTAAATACCCAAGGCCAGGTATGTAGCTCAGTGGCACAGCGTCTGCCTGCCAAGCGTGAGGCCCAAAGTTTGATTTCTGTTAAAAAAAAAAAAAGAATTAAAAAACCCCATGAAAGCATGAGCAAGCTTTGAAAAAATTTTGTTTTTCGGGAATCAAACTCGGGACCTTGCACTTGCCCAGCAGGCACTTGTGCTGCTGAGCTATATTCCCAGTCCAGAAAAAGTGCTTATGAGATGAGATTTAATGACATAGGAAAAATGTTTGACAATAATAAAAACTCTGAAATAAACATGTTTTCATTTTTTAATGCATGAAAGTTATGTGGTCTTCACCAGTAGAAAATGCTTTTCCATGTTTCTTTATTTTATCTGAGTTCTTTGAGAATTCTCATAATATAGAGCAACACACAACTAAAGAAAATTCTATAAGCACTGACAAAATATATGCTGAAATTAAAGCTTACTGGGGAATTTTATTATTGCAACCAACCTCAGATGTCATTTGTTTATAACAATTTCTTATGATGAATGTTTGTTCTAATAGAGCTTGTGAATTTTCATGATTTTATGATAACTGATTTACAATAGAATCTACAAGATTAAATGTCCACATGAACTAAGGATAGAAGCCACAGAATTTTTTTTAACAAAAGAGCATCATTAAGTAAAATGCTAAAAAAAAAAGTTGATGAAAAAGAATTTCATTAGTACCTTTAAGAATGAGTGCAAATGAACATTATAGGTAAGGTAATTCTGATTCCTATAATAAAAGTTCCATAGAGTGAAAAGTGAAGCAGAATAGAAAAGTATCTTTTGAAATTGTTCATAGTTTCATTTTGGTCACCTACTAAGGAAACTGATCTATAGTCATATGTTGCCATTGCAAAATCAAGGGTGATCCGTATATATTCTTCTGTTATATTAAATAGGAAACGGGACAATTTCTGAATGTTGATTTTAGGTGATAAAAGTACTCTCCAACCATATCACTCGGGAAGAAACACCAGGGAGGCAGGAGAATCAGTGCTTAGGCAGAGAGGTCAGGAACAAAGCTATGCTTTCACACTAGTATGGGCCAATCACATTAAGTGCATTCACAAGTTAGAAATGATAGGTCCCACTTAATGTGAAATGTCTGTGAACCTGCAGAAAATGAATGTGCTCAAACTGAAGGAAAGGAATATGTAGAAAATGAAGAGGACACATACAATGCATGAAGATTTTCCTATTGGGGTGACAGGGAAAATTAAGGTATGGTTGGTAGGTGTTCATTCAAGATAACATGGAACTTCTATAAGCAAGTGTCCTCAGGTGTATGAAAACAAAATTTAGTATTTTATGAGGCATATATATATACAGAATAAATGAACACCTAAGATTAGATTAATTTATTAAGGGAGAAAGGGAAATGCTTTAAGAGAGCCAAGGGATATTGGTTTCCTCAGCTAACATCAAAACATATGCAGACAGAAGTCTAGCTTCAATGCTATTTTAATTTTTATTAATATATTTATATTGTCATTTCATAGATGCTATGAAATTTTCAGGTATGTGAAACCATAAATTGTGAGTGTGCACACACCCACACAAAATGCTTGTCAAGCTGGCTGAACTGTTGTGAGAGTAATAAAGATGTGATACACAGTAATAAAACTGGTTTAGCCAACTTCAGCCTACAAATACCACCACAGTCCCATGAAATTAGAATAGATATAAAAATTTCCTATTTTCTAGGGATGGCCTGTCCATTATCCATCCAGTTACAGCACATTATTTATGGTTGTGGTGATACTGGGATAGACAAAGCTAAGTATGTATCAATCATAAATTTTATTGCTATAAAAATATGGCAATAAAATTATGTAAAGTACATGCTTGATAATGATAATGTTAGTAGCTTATGTATTTGCTCCATTGTACTCTTTATCATTATTTCAGTGCATAAGCAAAAGGTTTTCTGTAAAACTGCATGCGGTATAGCAGCAGCAGCCTCATTCATCTGTGTTTACTCTGTCTCTTGATTGTATCATGAGGCTGCACTGAAAGACTGACCTTTGCCTTCCAGGTTTGTGTAAGTTCACTCTATCATGTTTGCATGATGACAAAATCATTTATAAGTAATGATGTGTTTATCCCCATACCAGCACCTGTATTTTGTGCCAAATGGCTTATAAATAGATGTGCTAAGGAAGGATAGTATATAGGTAATGTGGAGCAGATATTTGGTGACCCCTTTCACATTCTCCTGAAAGTCAATTTCATTTTACTGTAGTAAAAATGAGATGCTGTGAAAAGAACATCAAATTTTATAAGACTGATTATTTTCTCAATGAGAACTATTGCTCTTTTAAGAAAAAAAGCTGCATTGGAGAAAACAAACAAAATGCCGTGTTGGCTATCTTTTTCCATTCCCATAATAAAAATTCAGAAAATCACATATGTTCCAGAGAACAAAAAAACTAAGCATTTATGAAAAATTCTTTATTTAGAAAAGAAACAAATATCAGAAATATAAGTTCATTGAAGAACATATATGTATTCATTGAAGAACATATATATACTCAGGTACAATTAAATGGACAGTTAATATTCAGAATCTATTGTTTAAAGATTCATAAGAACTTATTTTCAAGTGAATTTTTCATAAATTCTTACAAGTTAATTATTTATACAATAGGATAATTTCATTCACCAAAGTTTCTCTTTAGCCTTGACTAAAGGAAATTCAAAATTAAAAGTTTTTGATAAGTCACAGAATTTATGCATCTATGTTTTTGAGTATTCCTTTTCCATTTGGTATGTTTTCTTCATCAACTGGTCATATGGTATATATTTTTGGTCAGAATTCAACTTAAATTTTTCATGAAGAAATTTTCCAGGAATAGCAAACAACCAATAACAACAACTACAACAACAAACCCAGCAAATATCTTAGTCTGTTTAGATAAAGTGCATCTTCTCAGGTAATGTGCTTCTCAAGACCTGTGTCCCATGTGATGTTTTTGCTCTTTCAAATACAATATACCTCGTTATACTACTTTATTTTGATAGATACGATATAATGCAGGGATCTTTTCACAGCAAGACATGCAAATATGTCACTTAATGAAGACAAATGCTGCTTGAACATATCATTTATATCATGTCAGAGTTATAATTTACCTAGTTCTCATGTAGTAATTCTTATTCTAGTTTCAGTACAATCAACCATGCTTTCTCTGAAGTTTCCCTTCTATCACTTCAATGATGAAGAGAATGTAAAGTACATTTCAATGATGAAGAGAATGTAAAGATACTCAGTGTTACCTGACTTCTGCATAGCACACCGGTAATATGTTTTTTTAAAAAAACATGCAGTACAATGATTACTGATTGTTAAGTATGTGATTGCCTATTCCTTACATTTTCAAAGAACAAATGGAGTATTTAAACTGTCATGCTCCACTTATTTGTGATTTCAGAACAAAATTAAGGATAGATATAAATGTATGTCAATGTCTTGGCCTTCAATATCAAGGTTCATGAATGTATTGCATCTTCTGAATTCAGTCTTATGAAATTAATTCATTCTCATTTGTCTGTCAGCTTTTTTCCTAGTATACCAAACTACATCACCTGAAGTAACCAAAATCAATGGTATGAACTGGAAGTGTTATGACTTCAAATGAATTCCAAACTCTGATTTCAGAAAATGACATGTATGCTATTTAATAGCAAAAAGAAAACCCAAATGAGTGTAAAGACTTTGCTTTGTTTCACAATTCAAATACAATCTTGTATGCCAAATTACTCAATAAAAGTAATGATCAATAAAAACACAATGAAATAACATACAAACAAGTAGAAGAAAGGATAACATAAATCAGAAGAAGCAAGTGAGGTCTATATAGTACAAATCTTTTTAAACAAAGCTAAAAATTAAAATGTCAATAATATAAGATCAGCATGTTCCTTCATAATGCTATTTTAATAAAAGCAAAAATAATACGTATTTTTCTTCAGCCTTGGCTACACTCATATTTAATCCTTTGAGTGGTTTCAACTGATATATAGATAGTATTAGAATACAAAATGCTGACCCCTTGAGCCATAAAATGGAGCTTGATTTTCTTTTTGCTAACACACTTTACATAGCATCATATATATACGTGCATATATATATAACACACACACATATATCATTCAGTAAAGATGACAATATCTTCACAAAAATGCTACTGAGTCAAGCATATAGATTATACAAAATGTGAATACATCGCTTCCCAAAACAGAGAGAAACAAGTAAACATTCTATTCTAAAAAATACATAGCTGTTTTAAGGCATTATTTAGATATGTAGGAAAAGAAATGTAGAAAGAAGAGAGAAAGAAAAACAAAGTAAAATTTGATGCAGAAAATTAAGGTGTGGCTCTAACAACCCATAACCTGGAAGAAACTCTGTTTTGATTTTTCATGCTGTCAATTATACAGAAAGAATTGAAAATTACACTGAGAAGAGTTTAAGAATTTAAGCAGGATAGCAGGAGGAAAACAGTCTGTGAAGATCATGTAAATAACAAAGGAAAAATGGGGAAAGGATAGAATACAAAGGTGTAAATCATAAAGGAGTGAAAATTAAAATGATTATAAATTCCACATTACTTTGGATTGTTTACACTAATTTTTAAAATTATGCATGACCTTCCTACATCTACACAAGTTACTATATAATTTCATTTTATTAATTTTTCATAAATAAAATAAAAATCAGATTGATGAGCTACTGTCTTTTTCTTTTTCAAAAGAAGCACATGTAATATTTATTAATATATATTTAGGCATTTTCACTGTAAGTACATTGAACAATTTTTCCATAATCTGAATCGATACCTTATCTATGATAAATTTTCATACTAACAGAAAATATTATGAACATAATATAAGTCTAAAAATAATACAGAATTGTAACTGAAATTATCCTCAATCAACTAGTCATCATTTCTTATATCAAACAACACTAATATGAAAATGCCTCAACTTTATCTAATTGAATGTAACAAGTAATTTCAGAGGGTATTCCAACCTTGCAAATAATATTCAACTCTATAAGAGAATGTTCTAAACTTTATTTTAAAAATGCAGAGCCCTTCTCATTTTTGGAGATACATGATGCCAAACACAGACAAGCCAGGTATGATGGGGCACACTTGTAATCTCATCACCCTGGAAGGCTGAGGCCAAAGAATCTCAAGTTTGAGCACAGCCTGGGCAACTTCATGACTTTGTGAGATCCTGTCTCAAAAGGGAAAAAAAAGTTTGGGGAAGTAGTTTTGTGTAAATGTCCTTGTCTTTGCTTCTATTCCCAGTACTGAAATAATAATAATAATAATAGTAATAATAATAATAATAATAATAGACTGCATAACCAAACACAATTCACACCAGTCTCTCTGCCTGGTCCAACAATCTTTCCCTGGCAGTAACCAAGTGATACAATCATATTAACAAGTTCAAAAATCATATATACAACAAATGTGTACTTTTAACTTTACACCCACGCCCTTGAGAGATACTATTAATATACTTTTTTGAATTGTTTTCTATACTGAAGATATTCTCAGCAAATGTATAAGGATATACTCAGTAAGTTTGGGCTGATATACAAAGAGAATTATCAGAACTGCTTTCCTGGAACTGTCTAAAAAGGCAAACTATCGTCAGTTTGGTGACACAGTTTGTTCTAACCAGAGTAACAGAGAAAATTAGATGCCTCAACCTTACTCCTCTATCCCTAGATCGTAAAAACTGCCTTGATTTGTCATTTTATCAAGAACCTTCCAAAGCAGAAAGTGGAAAAGCTGGAAGTAACACTGAAAGATCACCTTGCCAGATAACTGGCCTTCAAGTGCCACTCAGATGGGGAAAAAATATTTCCATGCATTTTTTCTTGCCTTTAGTGAGCCTGCTCCAGTGAAAAGTCACTTTATTACATGCAAAACAAACTATCTACACTCCTCTATTTACATATCTTATTCCTCCATTACCTGGTTAAATTGCCCTGTATTTTTCTTACTCTGGCAGGCAACTTCTCTGTATTATTATGAAGAATTATTAGCCAGTACTAAATAATTCTCTTTTTCTTTGTGGCCTGGAAGATATTACAGAGTTACCCATATAATAAGCAACTAAAGTGGAAATCAACATCTGCAACTGGACAATTAGCCCCTGCGGAATTTGACTCAAGGCTCATACTGCAATCGTCATGTGTTTTTTTCTTCGCACGATTATATGCCATGAGTTCTTGTTGGTAATCACTGGAACTTCTCTCATACTGCAGTTCTATGTTAGCCTTTAAACAGCAACCTCTTTAACATGCTTAGACCATTCCGTGTATGTTTCAAGCCACATCATTTCAATTAGATCACAAGTTATACCACTTCCTGCTCTCTGAGTGCAACATAGCACCCCTATATTGTTGGGTCTCTCATTTACTTGCGGTGCCTTGAGCAGCGTCACTCTGCAGGTGGCCATAGGGGCAGAGCACTGAGTCCAGCACTGAGAAGAGGGCCTGCCAGCTCTCAGGGGCAGCAATGTGGACAAGGAATGCATTTTCTGAAGGCTTTGAAATCGTGAGGTGCTCTCTTACTAAACAATGATTTATTCTAATCAAAATTAACACTGAGTTTCCACTGATGTAGACAATAGTATCTTTTTCTCTGAGGTATTTTCCAGGAATCTCTGAAGTGAAGTCTGTATCCATGATAAAACCTACAATGTCAAACATATTTCCCAGAGTGGAAATCTTTCCATTATTATTGTGGCAATATTACTACAATAACAAATATGATATAATAATCATTAGCAATTATTCAACTGTGTATTTGTATATGTATACATTCAGTGAAACAGAACTTTTGATCTTATCATAGTTTATCTGATCTGTGAAGAGAAACTAAGGCAATAATTTAACTGACATATTCTACCACTCCAAATTTGGTGCCTTCATTATGGAGAGTAGCATAGTGATTTGAAATATTCCATTTTCACCATTATATTCAAAATTGTATCTTTATAAAACTTAATCTATGGCATAGTGAAATAGACAAGTGATTGATAGATAGTGAAATAAATAAAGTAGCCACCAAATATTGTTTTGAGTACTTAGTAAATGAAATGCACAAAGAAGCTGGGATTAAAATACAAGACACAGGGATATACCAGTTAACATGAAAAGCATGGCCAAAAAAGTTTAATTAAAACAAAATGAAATGGTTAGTTAACTAGCAGAGAAAATCACCCTATATTTTTAAGCTGGGATTGAAATACAAGACACAGGGATATACCAGTTAACGCGAAAAGCATGGCCAGAAAAGCTTAATTAAAAACAAAATGAAATGATTAGTTAACTAGCGGAGAAAATCACCCTATATTTTTAAGGCTGTAAATTAATTTGGTATCTCTATTAAATTAAAATGGTCATGTATGTTTATGTGTTTAGAGCCAGAGTCTTTATATGCAGTTCAGGCTAGCATTGAGCTCACTATGTGGCCCAAACTGGCCTTCAACTTGCAGTGATCCTTCTGCCTCGTCTCCTGGGTGCTGGGATTACAGGAATGTGCCACCACACCCAGCCTGGTAAATGTATTGCTACAACATTCTGACAGTATTTACCTTTGCATAAAAATATTAAATGAATAAAAAATACAGCAACTAGTCAAAATGATGTGAAATAGAACAAGCACCACATTTATACTCAGTTTGAACAATAGACATTAGTATATGAGCTAAGATTCACCTGCTTAAAAGGCTAAGAATATACTAGCCTTAAAGTTTCATTTCTTGAAAATTAATTTTAAAAAAGCTTGGTGATTACAATTAGGATTAAGCTTGTGGCACCTGTCAGGTGTGTGTATATCCTGATTTGTTTCTCCTTCTCCTTCTCCTCCTTTTCTCCTCCTCCTTCTCCTTCTTCTTTTTCTTTTTTTTGTAAACAGTTTAGGACACAAAGCCAGTAATTTACAACATCAGGTACCAATACCTAAGGCAGCCCAGTAGGCAAGGAATTAGTGTATAGAGCAGGTAAACTAAACTCATGATAGCTTCTGTATAACTCCTTTGGCTCTTTTATGTTTTGTACCTTAATTTCCTTCAGAAGCAGAGTTTATAAAAGGTAATTGCATAATGGAGGTGCTATATTCATCACTAGATTGATCACAATGATCGGTCCATAGCAAAATGTTCTACTAAAATCTGAGATCTGGCTAGAAGAGGGGACTGGGAGCCTTGGAAGAGTGTATCTTCCTCCCAAGTTCATTATTTTAGTCTCTGATTCCTGGATACCATGAGGCTATTAGCTTTCTTCCACCATATCCTTCAACCACACCACTTCTGCCTTGGAACTGGGACCACGGATTAAAATCCCCAAAGCAAAAGCCAGATTTACCTGCTCTTCCTTTAAGCTGTAAATGCCAGGTATTTTGTCCTAACAACAGGAAAGCTGACTAACACACACATATATGTACTCTCATCCTCTCTACACAAGCGTAATACAAGTGCGCACATACAAACACATACTACAAGATACAAAATTATTTTCTTATTCAAACGTAAAGACATAGTGCTTCACAGTGCAACAGGTCTCTGAAGGATAATTTATTTTGATATTTGAAGGAAGAAGGGAAAACAAGAAACGTTTTCACTAATTTTCTATACTACACAGAAAAACCCAAGACCACAGTGTGAATTTGTTCTTTACCTACTAACAGCCTCAGCTGCCACATTCCTTGGTACCACTCTGAAAAAATTAAAGGAAACAGCTTCTCATTAACCCATGTATCTGAGAGTATCATGACTTCAGGCAGAGTGAAAACTGAAAGGTCATCTTGGGGCAGGCACTTAAAATTACTTCTAGCAAAAACGGTGTTTCTAACTAGTTGTGCACATATGTGCATGCTCAGAGTGGACTCAGAACCAAGTCTAAGAAAAGAGCTATACTGCGGTATTTGCAGGTTCATGAAGTGAAGTCTTTACCTTTTGCATTTTTCAGAGCATAACAATACCTTCTAGTTCTTCTTTGCAATAGATTTATCATTTATAGTGTGTATTCAAGGATCTTGATGAGAAAACCAAGAGAAAATCTCAGAGATTACTAAAGTATGAGGTATGATCAAAACATACAGTGCATATTTACATTTTTTAAAAAAAGGTATTATGGTAAAAGACTAATCACTCTCAGAAACTTCTCCTTGCTTCAAACATACTTATTTCATCATTCTTGCCATCTTCTGAAGCAGTTAGTAAATCCTCTTCCCTATCTTTATGAGCTATAATTAAAAAATGGTTCAGTAAATATGTTGTCTGCCATAGTTCAACTTCTGGCTTAGTCCCAAAGTCAAAATGTCCATGAAAGGTTAAGGTCCTGACTGTTTTCAGGACCTCAGAGCATCCACACCAGCACAAGTAAAGACACTTAGGAAAGAGCGTTCCAAGTGAGGAGTGACACTTTGAAGGGGATTCATGCAGATATACCTTTGATTGAGATAAATTTTTAACATTAACCATATTTTTCAATCACATCTCACATATAATGCATCCTAAATCCTCCTTCCTGACTCTTCTTGTTTGACCAAGTATCTTTAGTACTTTAGGAGATATTATCTCCTCTGTTATCTGAAAAGCTAAATTCTTAAAGCAAAAAAACAAGTAATTCCTTCCTTTTCATATAGACACATTTGGCTTATTTTATTTTGTTTTCATATAAACACATTTGAACCCTGTGGAGTGTTTTTTTGTAGATACGGAAACATTCACATCTCAGGTGTAACGTGAGCAAATCTCTAAGAACAATCATTTCAAATAATGGTTTCCCACATTCATCATATAAATTATGTTGTTGTAAAGGACAAAAATTGGAAAAAGACTATTAAATATTGCAATACAGTAAAATTACTTTTTATATGTATATCAGCCACATAAAAAAAGCTGGCTTAAGGATATTTGTTCATTAGATCTTAAATTGTCAAATATGGCAATATCAATATAATCAAAACCATTTCATGTGGGTTTAAATTTGCTTCTCAAAGGGTCAATATCTAACAGACAAACACATTTGTATGAAATGCTTCTCTGCATTTGTAGAATGCTTTATTTCTTCAAGGAAACTACTATTATTTTGATAGAAACAGATACCCATCAAATACAGATTTAGAAGCCTCATTCTGATTTACTTTGTAACCAAGCAATTAGAAAAGGAGAAAATCTGTTGATGCCTGTGGTAACTAATGGTCACAGGCACTAAGATATGCTGATACTGAATGTGTGCACATTTTGTCATTCTTCTTGTATGTTTAATACAGATTAAGATTTTATTGTGCTTATTTTCTCATGCATGTGTTACCATAGTCAAATTAATTAAACTGAGTTTAGAGCCACATCAGAGCTAACAAAACCTTCATCTAGGTTTGCTGAGAATGTGTTCATGTGTCTTCTAAAAATTAAGTAAAGCTTATTTTCTTCTAATTACAATTTTCTCTAAAATATACAGCAGAGTAGGAGAAAAGCGCTTTAGATAATATGCCTTCTCCATCTTTAACACTTCTCATAAGCAACTACAGTTACTGTCCTACTCTGAATCCTAAGAAATTGCCATCAAGCTTTGACCTCAGCATCTGACACATTTAGCATGTTTTATTTTCCTTCTCCTCTTATGAAAACATCTGTTCAATGTCTCTCTTCCAGGAGATGCTAAGTGCATGGGCTCCCAAACTTGAGTATGGAATTGAAAACACTGGTAGTTTGTTTTGTTTTGTTTTAGCATACAAATTGCGGAGTCACCACAGAGTTTCTAAATCAGTAGGTCAGAGGTATGGGCAGAGAATCTGTATTTCTAACAAGTTTCCAACTGACAAAGACACTGTCAGCCCATAGACCACATCCTGAGAATACGATCTAGCACTTAAAATCCCTAAAATATCACAATATTTACATAGGTAGTTTTCCAACTTGTCTGTTGGTCTTCATTTAATTTAAAATAAAGGTCACTTCAATAATATTGGAATCTAGAGATTAACGGTATTGTAGAGATAAGAATTTATAAAGAATGTTAGACAATGAAGATATAGTTCATCTATTAGTAAATCACAATTATGTGAAACATTCATTGAAGAAATTTCAATTCAATGCCATGTATAGAAAAAAGTAGGTAAAAAAATGAGTCTTATCCCCAAAGATAATTATTTTTCCTATCTCCTACTGTTCAGATTCTAACATAGGAAATAGCAAACAGAAGGAATTATCAGTAAGATAATTTCTGTGTCATGTTACACATGGTGGACATAAAATCTAAGAGTTATCTGGTAATGCTTCAGGATATCCTATGACGTTTCTGACATACAGTCACAGGTTTCTGGATTGCATTGGTCCCTATTTTAACTCACATGCACTCTGACAAACCCCAGGCCTCCCTCTCTGAAGGTCATTTTTTTCCCTAAGTCTCTAAATGAAATGTATCAAGACTACCTCCAACAGTATGGGATGGAGAGGGGAATACAACTTTCTTTTCAATAGATCTTCAATTCTGGAAGACAAATTATAGGTGTGCATTAAATGTTTAAATATTTACTTTCACACTTGCTGCTGCATGAATTTCCACTCATCACTTCCCATTTCAACACCTATAGTGGTGAGTTTCTCTTCAATAGTGAAGAATATAGTCTAAAATAGACAACTGCTATGTGGTTAATGGAAGGGGAAGAGGGAAATCTATATCTCAGAATAAGAAAGGAACTAAAACTTAAATATTAAACATTCTTACTCTAAAACACCCTCAGCAATTCCATGATGAAGAGTTCTGTACTTTTTTTTTATTTAAAGAGAGAGAGAAAAAAACCAGAAAACAAGGGAAACAATAATACAAAATTCCAAAAAGAAGAGATAAACTAAAATAAACACTAAAAAAATCACTAGTTGACAAATTACATACTATTATCTTAGAAATAGTTGTTCAAGTTACAAAATTAAAGCACAGAAAGTGGACATTCAAACCACGAGACTGCAAACAGTTCTGCTCAACGATCCAACATAAACTTAGTAATATTTGGCTATCAGTCCTACACCCTTAAACATACATGCAGTTATATCCTTTAGAGCACTTTCTTTTCCTCTCTTTTTTTATAATAGCAATTATACATTTTGAATTTTATTACTCCTACATTACTTATTACTTTTTACACTAGAGACACAATGTGATATTTATAAATATGATTCTTATTTATTTCACTTATGAGAATTTTGGTTGTTTCCAAGATTTAGCTATTACAAATTATGCTGCTATGACCATGCGGGGACATGTATCACTGTGATATGACCTTTTCAGGTTTTCTGGGAAAATACCCAGGAGGAGAATAGCTGGGTTGAATGGAATTTCCAATCCTAGTCTTCTGAGAAATCTCCATACTGATTTCCATAGTGGGTACACCAGTCTATACTCCCACCAACAGTGGAGCAGTGTTCCTTTTTCGCCCACAGTCTCGCCAACATTTTTTATTAGTTGTTTTCTTGATGGCAGCCATTCTTTCCGGAGTGAGATGAAATCTTTTTTTTTTGGTACCAGGGATTGAAATCATGACCTTTCACTTGCAAGGCAGGTGCTTAAGCCACTGAGCGAAATCCCCAGCCCGAGATGAAATCTTAATGCTCTTTTAATTTGCATTTCTTGAATGACGAGTGATGGTGAACATTTCTTCATGTATTTATTTGCCATTTGTATATCTTCCTCTGAGAACTGTATGTTCACCTCTGATGCCCATTTTTGGAGAGGGTCTTTGAATTTGGGGGACTTGATGTTTTTCAGTTCTTTATATGTTCTGGATATAAGTCCTTTATCTGAGGGGTTGCTTGCTAAAATTCTTTCCTATTCTATGGGTTTTCTTTTCATTCTGATGATTTCTTTTGAAGTGCAGAAACTTTTCAATAATACGAGATCCCAGTTGTTGATTCTTTGAAGTGTTTCCTGTGCATTTTGTGTTTTGTTCATGAATTCTCTGCCTACCCCTATGTCTCCAAGACTCCCACCTACCTTGTCTTCCAGTAGATTTAGTGTTTCTGTTTTAATATTCAGATCTTTGATCCATTTAGACTTTAGTTGTGCGCATGGTGATAGGCTTGGATGTAGTTTCAGTCTTCGGCATGTGGAGAGCCAATTTTTCCAGCACCATTTATTAAAGAGACTATCCTTCCAGTGAACATGTTTAGCCCCTTTGTCAAACATCAGGTGGCTGAGTGTCTTTGTAGTTGTGCTTGCATCTTCTAATCTGTTCCATTGATCCTCAGGTCTATTTCTTTGCCAGTACCAAGCTGATTTTATCACTGTGGCTTTGTAGTATAGTTTCAGGTCAGGGATTGAGATGCTTCCTGTCTTGTCTTTGTTGCTCAGAATTGCCTTTGCTATTCTAGGTTTCTTCTGTTCCCAAATGAATTTTAGGAGTTTTTTCTCTAAATCTGTGAGGTGTGTCAATGGTATTCTGATTGGGCTTGCGTTAAATCTGTATAACAGTTTTGGGAGCATGGCCATTTTTACAATGTTGGTTCTTCCTAGCCAAGAGTAAGGAATATCCTTCCATTTTCTAATATCCTCTTCAATCTCCTTTTTTAGCGTAGTATAATTTTGATCATATAGGTCTTTTACATTCTCAGTTAGGTTGATTCCCAAGTATTTCATTTTTTTAGATGCTATTGTGGTGTTCTGTACTTTTTGTCTACTTTGACATCCCAGGATCTTGAAAGGTCTGTTTCTCTCTGTCCTCACTTGTCATATTCCTTGTTTGTATCTCAATTCTAGGCTTTCCTACTTACCACATGAAGTGACAAATTTCAAAACAAAATAAAAATTGTATTATATAAAATAGGTTTCAGGACCTACCCCAAAAACTATCTGCAAAGTAATATAAAAGTTTTTCTTCAAGTAAACAAAACAGCCATGTAAATCTTCCCATTATCTCAAATATAAAAAGAAGCAGTGATTAACCTTTTCTTTTTGTTGTTTTTATGATAGCTTTTGCTTTACATTAAGTTACAGACGGCAAAGAAAAAGTAGCTTGCTCATTAAATTCTCAAATGACAAAGGTGGAAAGGTCAACTCATACAAAAAGTTTTTACATTAAGGAACAGATTTTTTCCTTGGGATGAAATTATGCAATAACACTGAAGAGACCTTAATATGAAGTCCAACATCTAAAATAAACTGGAAAATTTAGTAGATGCAAGGCATATTTAGAATGATGTAGATTGCTAGTGGATCATACAATAATCATTCTCCATGTCTACCTTAATATCAGATCTCTGTTCAATGTAATTCAATAAGAAAATGTTTTTTCTAGTCTGGATTTGCATGGAATAATTAATGAGGAATAGACTGAAATTGTTGGCTAAAAAATTCAGAAAATGCAATTCCTAGATTGTACAACATAAAGCTAGAAGGAGCCTCCACCTTTAATAGAATCATGGGAAGGGTCAACATGATACAATCACACAGAAACTTTGATTGCAGTCTTTTATTACTTGGGAGAAAAATAAATTTCTACACAGAATTTGTCACTGTAATTTTAGGTGCTGTATATAGAAGTTGAGTGCAATTTCGCCATGCTAACCTACTTGGCAAGCACAGGTCCTGAGTTTGATTCCCATAACCCCTCCCCCGACAAAAAAATTTCAAAGTGCCTTTCAGCAAGTTTGCAATTAAGTGGAATTTTGTTTGTTTGTTTGTTTGTTTTGTATCAGGGCTGGAACTCACAACTTTGCACTTGCCAGACAGGCACTTATGCCCCTGAGCTAAATCCCCAGCCCCTTTGTAATTAAAAACTTACAAACTATGATATAATCATACTGGCATAATCTAAGGCACATGCGATGGTATAAACCTGTAATCACTCTGGAGCACTAAAGAAGGAGCACAGAAAGTTTGAGCCTCGCTTGACTAATTTAGTGACTTGGTGAGATCTGGGTCAAAATTTTTTTAAAAAAATGTCTGAGTATGTCCTGTATCTCCAGTACTCTATCCCCCAAAAAATGTCCCCAGTGAGGGTATGATGTAGTCACCAAAAACACACAAAATGGGAATGTGAGAAAGGGGTACTGTAGCCACAAAAAAGTAATCAAATAATAATCATTGAAACTATGTACCTGAGAGAGGCCACTTTTGGAAAACCTGTATTTTTATCTATACTCTACTTTTTAGAAGTAGATTGACAAACATAATGAATCCATTTAATCCTGAAGAACCAGAAACCTGGCATCTACTTGGGTCCCAACTACATGATAGGAAAAAGCAGTTTTTGGCTTAGGAAAGTGTTTGGAAAGCACAATATCTGTTATGATATTTGAAAGCATGACATAAAAAGAGAATTTTGCTCTTTAGTTGTGATTTATACACAAAAATCATAACCCCTGTGTGTAATAGACAATGTCCTGCTTTTTGCAAAACACAATCCTGGATTAGCCCATTAACCAGGGAGTGACTTTGCTGTCGTCTGAAATACGGAAGCAAATGTTTAATTAGCAATCGTGGAGACCATCAGGAGAAGATTCCTGTAGTTCATCTAAGATTTATATTCTTATGAGAGAGAAGATTTCTTCTTATGACCTCTCAGATTCACTCTAATTTTTAAGTATTTAAGAATTCCTTCATTATGTAAAGGAAATGTATTGAAAGCAAATAATCAATGATATATTTTTGTAAGAATTTAAGGAAAAATTATATGAAGAAATATATATGTGTGAAGCTATACATATAGCTATACACAGAATTACAAAACTAAAACATCAGCTTTTAGACACTGTGCCAAAAGTTACACTAAAATGTCCACACATTACAAGCATCAGAATCAATATTCTTGAAATGCACATTTTTTACAAAAAAAGTAACATTCCAAATTATTTCTTGCTCTGCTTCTGCATAGTTTCTCTACTCTCTCAGCTCTGTTTAGGTTGTTACTGTTTAAATAAAGCAAAATGAACAAAAAATTAGGATGTAAATAACAACACTACAAAAAAAATGAATCAAAAAAAAAAAAAACACCAAAAAAAACACTCGTAAGCCAAAACCCTAATAGGTAGCATTATAAAAGAAGCCATAGAAGATGAAGTTGAGAAAGTGTGCCTGGAATATTCATGTGGAATAACCTGACATTTATATTGTATTTCATTTGTTCAGCTACAGAGGCCCCAGCCTCAATCTATGATAACAGGTGAGGATCACTTAACAAACACCTTAATAAAGACATTTTGTGTTGCTTACCTTGTATCTCTCAAGCACTTGAGGATGCTTATTTTTCTACAACTCAAAAAACACGAGCCACAGTGCAGGCCAGGGGTGCCAGTGCGCTGGCTCAACCACTTCTCCTTCCTAATGAAGTGGAGCTGATGAGCCTAATGCGTTTACTCCCATTTAACCCATCGTAAGTCATGCTCGAGAGTTCAACCATGATAATGATGATGACCATTATGGGACCTATTTCTTACCATTTACTACATTTTCTGCCTCACTAGTTGGTAAGCCTACATGCCAATCTCAAGGACCATCATTACAAGAACTCTTTCCACTAACACCTTTTCTAAAAAGCACCGTACACTAGAACATAGCTAGCAGTTCGCTGTGAGTTACTGTGAATGAGTAATACCTCTTGATGATGAAGTCCTGGGTCAGCAGCACAAAAAGTGACTGTAGTCAAGCTTATTTGTGCAAAATGACCACAATCAGAAATCACTTCTGGGCAATGCACACAAATCTGAAAGTGCTTGGGAATTCATTCATTCAGCAATATATTGGAAAAGATTATATGCATATACAAGGACAAGAAGGTTATTTACTCAGTGTATTATTGTTTTCCATTTCTTAATCAAAGTGTTATAAACACATTATAGGTAATGCAAAAAACTGAACACATGAAGAGACAAAATCCACAATTTTGGCATGTAAACACACAACTGCTAACACTATATATTATATGATTTCAGACTCTCTCTCTAAACTATATTTTATATTATAAGTGCAGCCAGAATATAATGAAACTCGCATTATGCATTTATTTAATTTATACAAGAACATATTTCCACACTAGTCAGATTAGTAAAAATGCTATGATATTAAATCATTGCAATATAATTTATTAATAGTCCTTTTCTTTTGAAAATCTATGTAAGTATTTCTCCTACTGTAAAAATTATGGTAACAATCATTTTATAAATGTTTATAAACAATTAAAGATGTTTCTGTTTTAAAATAAATTTTCAGGATGGAATTAATCAGGATATGGGTATTTTAAGGCAACTCAACACAGGCAGAGTTGCAGAAAACTCCTTTTAGGGATCAGAGCATTTTTCTTTAAGGCACCTTATAAAACCTGCTATCAATAAGAATTAGATTACAGAGCAGAGTTGTGTATTTACAAAGGGCTAACATAACATACCTAATGTGATTTTAAGTTCAGAAGTTCAGGTTTGCTATTAATATGACTAGATTTCCTCTATTAAACAGGGAAACAGCTTTTCCTCACTTCTCACATACTTCTGCCATAAAAATCCCTGAGTAGTTCATTTTTATTAAGAAAGAACCAAACCAATAAATCAGTCAATAAAAATTTTGTGCTTTGAAAATATGATTGTCCTTACCTAGTTAATGCATTTTCATTTTACTGAAATGTACACAAGCTCAAAAAATCCTCTAAGAAATTCTTAGAAAGAATGCTGTGGGATTTACCTATGCGATAATGGGTCAGTAGGGAAATACTTTACCAAAAAAAGGTGTAGCCCTTATGAAATCATAAAGATTTAAGTAAATAGTCTTTGCCATACCAAACATACACATACATACATACATATACACATAAACTAAAATCTGCATGTAACTAATGCATTTTCTCTATACATTTAGCTGTAATAAGCACTTAAAAGTTGATAGCAAGTTACAGTCTCTTTTACTAATTATTTTCCAAATCTGTAGAGAAACTACCAACATCAAATGATGACCAAGAAGATTACAAGTGAATATTATACGAAAAATGTAAAACTGTACAAAATATATGCATTTTATTGATTATAAAATATTCACTGAAAAAGGTTTAAACAATACCAAATTCTGTAATCACAATACAGTATAAAACAAAATCACTTTTATAAAAGAAGTGGAAAAGAAAAAAAGTTTTATCTTCTACCTAAAAATGGTAGTTTATATTTGTCGCATTCAGAAATTAGATCTAAAATAAAGTTAAACTCTTAATGTTTTAATAAGAACATCCTAACATTGATAAGATACTAACATTTCTAATCACTGAGAAAAATAATACTAACCATAATCATCCACTTATGTTTCACCTACAAAAGTGGGTCCTTCCATTCCCCTCTCTATGTCACATAATAACTTATCTGATTCTATACCCACCTGAGAGGCTGGGCATGGTCTGTCACCAGTTAGGGAATGAAGTCTTTGAGACTGACAAGTTGCTGTCCCACTAAACTGAAACTTTGAGAAAAGAAAAACAAGTATTCTTTTCTTGGTCTCTAGAATTAAGATGAGATCTGCTACAACTATCTAAGCTAAAACACTAAATGGGATCAAGAATTAATAAATACAGGAATGAATGAATGAACAAATGAACATGTATTAGTATAGATACGTAAAATCTACAAAATTTCATACACATTCTTACTGATCATCTGTGATACAGGTAAGGCAAAGATTCTAAGCTATCTATAAGCTCTTTTAGGCTAAATAATGAGACCCTAAAGAGATCCAAGTCTTTAACAGTCTTTGGACTGGCTTTGAAGAAACAAAAAGAGCCAAGATCCAATGCACTGCTAGACACTGAGAAAGGAAACAAAATGGATGCCGCCCCACCACCAAAGTTCAAATGTGACTAAGGATCTTAATATGGGAACATTATTTTGTACTACCAAGTGGGCACTAAATGTAATTCGAAATGTCTTTAAAAAAGGGAGACAGAGAAAGATCTGACTACCAAACAAGGCAGCAATATAACCAGGAAATACAATGTTTTTGGACTGGCTTTGAAGAAGCAAAAGGAGCCAAGAGCCAAGAAATGCACTGCTAGACACTGAGAAAGGAAACAAAATGGACGCCACCCACCACCAAAGTTTTTTGAGAAGGCTAAGCCCTGTTGGCAACTTGATTTTAGCTGAGGAAAACCAATTTTTGATTTTAGACTTTAAGAACTATAAAAAAAAAACTGTTTTAAACCCAACAGTTTCAAATAATTTATTGCACAAACTATAGAAGACTAATAAAGGTGTACACACCTGGGAAGTTATTTCATTACCACAGAAATAAATGTCTCAAGAACTTTAATCATATGTTCTAAGAAAATAATTACTGATGAGTATTGACCTCTTTACACATGGGTAACAATGACATAGACATGAATATGAACATCTGCATGCTGACTTAGTGACTAGGCACTTTTCAAGTGTATTTTTCATTGCATGTTATCTGTTGTTATGAAGGAGCTTGGATAGTGGCACCCGTATTCCCCTAAATAGATTTGCTAAGTACCAACAGAGCTCCCTGGAAAAATTGGCTCCTAATGAATTCTGAAGTCAGCTCATTCACAGAAAGCTCTAAGCTTTCATAGCCCTGCAAGTGGCTTTGAAACCCAACGTTTTGATAGCTGGTTTGTTTCCCAAGTAACACTAGTTCCTTGATTACCAGCCTGGATTCTCTCACAGAACATATTTATGTTCGGAAGCCTTAAAAAAAATTAGACAAAAATCTTTTAGTCCCCAAAGATCACTAGGAACTGATTAGCCAAAATACTTTGCCTAGCATCTGAAAACGAGAGACATCTGTTGGGGACTTGATTTGGCATATTGTATGAATGAATCCTGGAAGAAAGAAATGAAATGTCTGGCATAAAACAGAGCAGGAATAGGCTACTCAGGGGACGATGAATACAGACAACCTAAGAAAGAAGCTTCCCACAGAGGAGCTATCAAGGAACAATTACCAATGAAGGAGGTACCAAAGGGAAAGCCTAGTCCAGTTAGAAAAGCAACCCAAGGAACTTCTGTGTTTTATCAAGAGGCCTCTGAGCTGGACTCCAAAATGGAAAACTATTAACTAGTGAGAGACCTGATAGCATTTGAGCAAAAAAAGAATAAACAACCCTGAAACCTAATAAGGTCAAAAAAGTCATTCAGTACAAAAAGCACAAAGAGAAAGGGTTGGAAAAGAAAAGAAAGAAGCATGGTCAAAGATTCAAATGATCATGGTTAGATCAGAAATTTTCATTTCTAAGAAACACGTGTCATTTTCAATGTAGATCAGATCTTATCATTTTACAAAACACTCCAAACAAATCATAGCACACTTTGACTGTAATCTAAGTACCTCAGTGCATCTTTTCATGATCTGATCCCAGCCAATGCCAGGGCCACCCTTGTACTGTGCATGACATTATAAGTATCCTAGTTTCTTTCGGTTCACCAAACATTTTTCACCTCCAGCCTTTGTGCAAGCTGTCTACTCTACCCAGAGAAGTATTCTTCTTATCAAAGAAGGAAAACAACTGGTTTACAGTGAAGAACAAAGGACAGCTCTGTCAGTTAGGAACACCCTAACTCTAGATGCTTGGAAGAGAAGTGTCTATCAATACATACTGAGCCACTCTTGCTTTTATCGAGATTATGCTTTAAAAAACTGTCATAAAATTATTTTAAGTATATGAAATATTGGAACAGCCTCTGCAATAACAAAATTATCTTATAGGTACTCCAGTGTAGGATTATAGTTTAAACTGTTATACTCTTGATAAATTGCCTCCTTTATCATAAATATAGTGAGCTTCTTTGTGTCTTTTTAGTTTTTTACTTCAAGATTATTTTAAAACGCTAAATATAGTCACCCTGTCTCTTTTTTTGGTTACTATTTGCCTGGAATATTCTGTCCCTTTACTTTCTATATAGGAGTGTCCTGTATGCTCCAAAATTGCTAACAGATTTTAAATATTGTCACTAGAAAAAGATAAGCATATGAGATGATAAATTTGTTAATCAACTTGATTGAATCATCCCATATTATAAACATCAAAACACCTTAACATGCTTCATAAATATATACAATTATTATTGATCAATTAAAAGAAAAACAGTTAAACTTATTTAAACACAGACATTGCTTTAACTGTTAGCTCCTGAGAGATAATATCTAAGCCCTTAAAATGTTAGTCTTAGTAAGACAGCCCTCATCTACTCGAGTGCTTTGGGCCACATAAGACAGTGTGATTTATAATGAGAGTTTTAGGCCAGGTAGAATCATTATCTTGACCTCCACATGGTCTCAAGAATGATGTTCAAACACACAGGCAGTTAACCATGTTTATGTAATTCAGTCCCAACTAAAACTCTCACCACCACGGCTAGGATGAGCTCTGCCGGTAGACAAGGCACTGAGGATTGTGATATATGATTTCTAGAAACAAAAACATAACAAAAAAATCTATGGCTGCCCATGACTCCATTGGGAGGGACAAACCAGAAGCTTCATTCTTAATATTTTATTAAAACTTTGCCCTTTGCATTTCCCCTAGACATGGTGGTCTTGGCCACTCCTGAACTTCTGTAAGGACAGTGGTCTTCAAATCAGCTATAGAAGAAAAGGAGGTTAGTTTCATCCACAGAAGCTCAGGTACCTTGCCTCATCAGTAACAGGTAAAAACAACAAAATTCTTTCACATCTATGCATTAAAAATGACTAATTTTTTCACTTCCAAGCAGTGTACTTATACCAAACAGAAACCTTAAGTCCAGAGCAAATAGGCCCACGAAGGTATCACCCTGGCCAAGGCTGGGGAGCCTAAAAGCTCAGTGACATGAGAAAGTCTTCGGCAAGGGCCTACCTACCCCTAACCCGGGGGTGCCTGAAGCCTCGGTTCATCATCCGGAATAACGACAGTGACAAGATATTACGTCAGCATTTAATTATCTCGGTTCTAAACTTAGGCTTCATGCCACCCTTCCACCTCAGTCGACCCCTAATACACTGTCTAGACAGACAAAAATTTAATCTTACGATGGATGGAAATAGGCCTTGTAATCAAAATGGAAAAGCTCAGAATTCTTTACTATTGCCAAGGAATATGAAGATTTCCTATTTGAGTAAAGGACATCCTGTTTTGAGTAGTGAGAACCCACATGGGGCTTCTCTTCTCCGTGTGGTTAGCGTCTATTTTTACTGTGCAGGAAAATGACTCTGCATGGTAGGGTACCACATGCATGGTATCGTACACCACCAGCTATTTAACACTTGCTCCCACTTCAACCACGACATAAACTAAGTGACTGCATTTCTCCGTTACTCTGACCATCCTAGCAAATATGACAACTGCTTCACTTCCGAGTGCTTCCTCACACAGCTACTTCACCTTCATCCCTCAGGGTTTAACTGAAATATCATCTCCAGTGAGAATTTTTCCTTTGCTACCTATCAAAACTGCACTCGTTCTGTTCCTACGGAGATATTCTTTCTACAGCACCTTGCTTTTTAAAATCATATAGGACAACTTACCGTTCAGCCTTTCCTTTCCTTTAGTTGTATTAGTGGTTTCTTTTAAAGTGGATTTAAATTTCTAGAAGGAGGTGTTACACCTTTTGCATGCTCACTTCATATTGCCAGTAATGAGCACTGTGCCTGGCACTTAAGACCCAAAAGATAAAGCGGCGAAATTTTAAAATGATTTAATGTAGTATCTGCTCAAGCAGGCAGGACATACCTGGATTCAACCTGCCATGCACATACATCCCCATATACATGTGGACAGGGAACACCCTCACTGCACAAATTCAGTCATGGCTATTTTTGTTAATTTACAATTTTCATTGTCATTATTTCATTTTTGCCTCAAATATACCTATCTAATGTTAGACCACTTCCACGGTTACTAATATTTATTTCTGGAAAAAAAATCTTTGCACTTAATGTACTTGTTTTAATCAGCTATTTTAAAATGACAAATGACAAAACTTTTGAAACCAAAGCATTAAATACTTAAAAATTTAAGTTTGTTATTGATTCACTATTTTATTTTTGAAATAAGCATTTATAATAAAATAGAATTATATATTTTTACAAAGAAGCTGGAAGGGTTTTTTTTTTTTCATGTAATTCCAAATTCTTGATCCTGGTCACTTGCAGCGCTTCTTATTTACTCAGATAATTTAGTTATTTCTGTTTATAGTGATTATTAGTTGATCATAATATTTTTATTTAATCATAAAATAATATTGAAATATTTAGAAAATTTAAAAAGGAAAACACTAATAATCTCATCTTAAAATTAGATGTAACTAAAGTCTATCTTTTCTGTCTTTTAAAAATTAAAATTTAACTATAGCCTATCATAAATATAACTATAATTATTCTGTGGTGTGATTAGCTGTTAAAATATTATCATCTTGATTTATAATATCAAGTGTTACTTTGGTCTCATTTTGATAAACATACTTTATTAAGTGTATTGATAAATACACTTGGGATTGCTTTCTTAGGAAAAACTTTTAGAAGTGGGATCACTGAACCAAAGGATATACAAACTTCCTTCTGGATCTTTGGATCTTGCTTTTAAAAAGTAATGCTCAATTTAGGTCAGGTAAGACTACACCTGTAATCTCAGCTGTCTGGGAGGCACAGTATTAGTATTGCAAATTAAAGCCTGAGTTGGAAAACTCAGCAAAACCCTGTCTTCAACTAAAGAGTGAAAAACGAAGACTGGATAGATAACTCATTAGAAGGCCTTGGTCTCAGTACCAGAATTATTCAAACAAACAAAAAGTAATGCTCTACTTTAAAATGCAAAACAGATTGACTTTTTGGACACATTCCTGATAATGGAAAATGAAGAAAACATTAAGTAACTGCAAAAATTATCTACTGCTCATTCTTGGCAGAGCATATAGGTAGGGCCATTACTAAACCTACAGAGTTGTTCAGAGAATCATTAAGTATAGGCAGTTTGGACTTGGATCAGGAGTGCATATGTGGTTATACAGACTTCTTTCTCCAGGGAAAATCATGGCAAAGCTAAGATTCAGGTCCACTACAAAGGCATTTGTACATTTAATTTAATTCATATAATAACTGGCCTATAGTAGAAAAAATGCAATAGAACTTCCTACTATATACATAAGAAATTTTCCCTTCTGGGTATCTTCCTAGAAGAACTAAAAACATCATCCCACAGCTATATGTATGTACCCACAGGTATAACAGCTAATTCTTGGAAACAGCTCAAATGCAAATCAACCAAGGAATGGATAAAAAAGATGTATTTTATGTGATGGAGTACTACTCAGCCATAAACAAGGATAGAGACTTTTATAGATAAATAGATGCAACTTGAGACCATATGCATAAGTGAAATAAATCAGACTTATGTGTGTAAACATTGTATTGTCTCCCTGTTGTGAGAAACTGAAAGAATAAATGAGGTCTAAAATGTACAACAGATATTGTGAAATGGGAAGAAATTGTTCAAAAGTAAAAAGAAACTAGGATAAGTGAAAGGGAAAAGGGAAAAAATGCAAGTCAGTGATACTATTAGCATCTCTTAGCTCATTGAAAATGAAGGTTTGTGCCAATATCGATTGGAGAAAATTTTACGCCCATTATCTTGTACTCTGAGTAACTACTTTAAAGATAACAATAGACAATGTAGTATTTAACTATTTTCCTATTTTTATGAAATTTTTTACCTATTTTCCATAAAATAGGAAAAAATCCCAGATTCCCTTGTAGGCTCCCACACAAACACCGAGCATATCTCTACTTAATGAAGACATGAAAGTGGGATTTATATATTCTAGATTTTGCACTAGTGGAGACATGAAATGAAAAAGTAAGTAGGGAAAGCAAATTTCAGTAGGGTTGGGGAAATACTTTTCAAGTGTTCTAAAATACTATTTGGGGGAGGTGCTAGGTTACCTTTAATTTTTATAAGGTAGAGAGTGATTTTGATCAGACATTGTGCAATCTCTTCACTTAATTATATGAAAACTGAGAACAGCTTTGGTGGGCAGCAAGTTCCCAGCAGTGAAACTGGCCCTCTGAGCCTCTGCCATGCTGGCAAGGGGTTCTGGGAATCATGTGGTGGCTGTGAGAGAAGGCGTGAACACTGACCCAACCGGGGCAGCCCAGTCCAGTGGACCACAAACTATTCACTAAAAGAGATCACTTAAAGCAGAGACTTCGTGAACTGAGCAACGCAGCAAAAGCACTGCTAGAGCAAAGGAAAAACACTGCAGTGACGAAGCTAGATGACACACTCAGATATGCATGCTAGTTTGTTCCACCTAGGTTTCGTTTCTCTGTATTCCACTCACATGGGTTTTAACACAATTTGTGTGTGTTACCTATTTGGTGCCTTACTGCCCTAGGGGAGACGCCAAACAGAACGGAGAGTGGGCTCAGTTGGAGGAGTCAGCCCAGGTTCATGGCTTTTGTCTCTCAAAAACCTGAACACTTAGCAGAATTGAAGGTGGTGTCTAATGAACAAGAGAAAGGGATTACTGGAAAAAACAGAGATGAAATCTTAAGAAAAAAAAACTACATTCAGGCAAATGTTCCAACTGACTTAAGGAGCCAGTGAGAAGAGGACTGAGTATCCTGAGCACAAGTATCTAGAAACCTCAGGAGATCGCAGTGACCCAGAAAATGACCCAAGCCGAGATCAGTGCTGGCAAACTTCTGGCACTCGTGCCAAGCAGGCTGTTTGTTACTGACCGCCCTAAAAGTTCACCACTGGCCTAGACCAATTTGCAGGGCCTCAGCCCATGGTCCCAGCCTCTAAGTGGAACTGTTGAACCTTCAGAGATATAAAGGAGGATCCACGGGTATTCCCTAGCTCCAGGGACAGATGCCTACTGCCTACATCTCTCTCCCATCACACCATGGCACCGTATGAATCCTGAGATCATGTGCTGAGATACTGCGGTCATTCTCCGTGCTCCCACTGCTCTTAGTACATACTTTTATGATCCTCATGACCACATTGCTCAGCACAGAGTAGGACACCTCATATGTATTCACTGAATACATTAATGATTCTTGCAAGCTAGCTATGTAATCTTTCCTTCAAAATTTTTTATTTCCAAATAGTTGCTGAATGACATTGACTATATTCATGGCTCTAAGCAAGAAAAAAGTAAGGCACTATCAGAACTGCAGGGCACCTGAATCAAAGGATTGACCCCAACTAATCTTCCCTAAATCTATTCCAAGAGCATCTTTTATCTTTGTGTGTTAAAATCTAACATGAAGCAATGTATTCAGTGGACACTCTAGAGCTAATTAAGGAATGAAGAAATGGTGAGAGAGGAGGAAAGAGGAAAGGGGAGAAAATCAGAATGCAGGAGAGGATTTTAACTTTCTCTGGTTAGATGATGACAGATTTAGGACTAGGTTTCACAGTTCAGATTTAGTACAGACCCCTAGCACAGTGCTTCTGCATGTAGACTCACACACGGTGTACAGCAACCCTTGGGGATTAATCACCCGTAATGTGAGGTTTCTTGGCAATATTACTCTACAGGTTTTCATTATATGCTGCTTTAGATTCAGAGCATTGTCACAGAAATGCAGACAATTAAATATTTTCCACATGAGCCATTTCCTCTTCTAGCAGAACTTAGATTGTTTAATAATGTTGAAGAGGAAAAACTCCTGGAATTTCATTTTTCATAATAAATTAGATATTTAGTGATTTAGATTAAACTTAGAGTGGCAAGTAAACTGCCCCAACGTTCCCAGATGTATCATCTATGGTATGGATGTCAGATTTTATCAGCAAGTTTTCAAAATGACTCTCAAATATGTAACAACATCATTCCAGAGTAAATGACGGTTATGAGTACGTGAAAACCCTAAACAGCATTTATAGAAGTTACAGACACTAATATAAAAGAGTGAATAACCATGCTATGCTTAATTTGCTGTTCTTTTTCATTTCCCTATTGCCAGCTCAGCGTCTCTTTGCTGTTTTGGAGCTTGTTTCACAACACCACAGTGAGCCTTTCCACCTCTGTTTGGGCAGGTATAATCCATTTTGTCTTCTACAGAGTTACTCATTGCAATTAGATAGATTTGCATTTGCAGGAATAGACCAGCTGGCCTGCTTCCTTTCTGACAGAAGTGCATGCCTGATCTGGGGCTAATCTTTACATGTCTGTGCTTCACTGCTGCATGTTTTGTCACTGGTCACACAGGTCAGAGGACAAACTCAAGAAAACTCTCTTTTTGGAGACAGCATAAAATGAAATTGCTGTTCTGGGCTGGAGACATAGCTCAGCCGCACAGCACCTGCCTGTCAAGTGTGAGGTCGTGAGTTTGATTCCCAATATCAAAACTAAATAAATGCATCAATATGAAATTGCTTTTCTGATGGTAAAACTCTAACATTAAGTGGAGAAAACAGGGTTGGATTGTACCTTATTAGCAAGTATAACACTGGCTAATAAATTAAATCCAAACCATATTAGTACTGAGGCAATAAATTTAAATTAAGCCATACAAGTCAAACATGTGCTTAAAGAATAAAAAAGCAACAGGATGACCTGATACTATGATGAAATTTTAGAAAGAAAGAATACATTCCATCCAAGATGTATTTGTGAACATGCATGCTTTTTCTTCCTCCCCACTAGCAGCCTTTTGCCTTTAATTTATGATGTAGCAGTCTGATGGGTTCATCTTTTTAACCAGCATTTGCTACCGCTTGGATTATTTTTCTCTCCAACCACTGTTCATCTTGTATTGGAGACAAATTTCCACCCTAGACTAATCCCACTATCCACATCACAGGAACAATAGCTACTACTCACTGACCATTTACGACATTGTGCTAAACATGTGACAGACAATATCTTATTTAATATTTACACAAATCCAATGACTTAGGCACTTTCTCATTTTAAAAACGTATTTATTACTGGTGCATGACAGCAGCACATAATGACCACCTTTATCATGGGGAGAAGGCACTGTTAGAACATGTCTTAATTCTGTTCACACCCCTACTGCTGCCATCTCTCTCCACTTCCTCCACCTCTTGGGCCCTTCCCATTTGCAAGAGCTCTGTTTCTATTCTTTTTTCTTTCAATTTTTTCTTTTCAAACTCTTTCCTTCCCCTTTATTCCCCCTTTGTCCATCTCTCATTTTCTTTCAATCCCCAGCCTCTTGAGTCCTAGAATCTTCCTTTTAGGTAATCGAATAAGACACTTGAAGGTAACTTTTCTCTCACTAAGGAATCGCTGCCTGATTCCTCCTCCATCATTATCTTCTGATCAATTCATTCCAGTCTCCTCTCTCGTCTGTGGCCCAACACCTAGTTACAAGTGTTATCAAGTTACCAGTCAGACAGGTCACAAGACAGTACTCTATTGTCACTGCTAATGCTTCAGATCCCGATTCCTCTACTCATATGTAATTACAACATTCTGCTATTTATGCGCTTTACTTGCTTTCTGGTTTCCCTATCTATACCACCCAATCTTCTTGAAATATAATTCGCATCATGACAGTGCATCCTTTCACCATTTCCCAAAGTCCTCAGCATAAATTCAACATGTTTTACAGGGATTAACAGACTGTAACACTTAATCTCTAGCCTCCCTGTCCATGAATAGAACAAGAACTCTATTAATTCATTAATAATCATTGCTAAACATGTATAATTTATTGGTGTCAACAAATTTCATTCCCTCTTCTTTCAGACCTCTGTGAGACAGTAAAATGAGAAAATAGTAGGATATTCTCACACATTTACTGTGGGAAAATATACAATAATCAAATTATGGAACCATCCTAAGTCCCCATTAAACAGATGAATAGATATATGCATGATGGAGTATTAGGCAGCAAAGAAAAAGAACAAACCATGCCATTTGCAGAAAAGTGGATAGATCAGGAAAGGAGCTCATCCCATTCATTAAGCTAAGCCAGACTAAGAAAGATAAGCATCACAAGTTATCCCTAATATGTGGGAAATTTTTTAAAAGATGAAAAAATAGAAGGGAGGCTGTTATTAGATAAGAAGAAGGGAATGAAGAAGAGGGAAAGACGAAGTCAGAGGTCAGATAATGGGGGATGAATAAGATCAAAATGCATACGCATCAATAATCCCCCAAACATAAAACTAGTAGGGGAGGGAAGAAGCACAATGAGGAAAGATTAAAGCATGTTATGGAGAGCATGGTGGTGCACTCCTCAAATCCCAGCACTTGGGAGGCTGAGGCATGACAATCCCTGTGAGTTCAAGGCCAGCCTTTGCTACATGATGAATCCAAGGAGAGCCTGAACTATAGAAATACTCTGTCTAAAAAATAGTCAAAAAAAAAGATAGGTTATGTGCATGTAAAAATTTGCCAAAATGGGGCTGGGGATATGGCTCAGTGGTAGATTTTTGCCTTGTATGCACAAGGCCATGAATTTGATCCTCAAAACCCTCACTAAAAAAATTGCCAAATGAAACCCACTAATGTATAAGCCAGTATGTGCTAATAAGAATGTGGGAAAATATAAATTTAGCACAACGTAAGAAAAAGAAAGCAGTAAGGCTATGTTACATGCAACAGAAATCTGTTGGTATACTATTATGTCCAACATTGGGCACCCCAAATTTCATGAGGATTTAGATGTTATGCACAGGACTAAGGAGGCTGAGGAGGGTCTGTGGCTATACGACATCGTGCTCAGCTTCTGAGCACGCGTGGGGAAAACAAGAATCAGCTGTCAAAAACTATCATCTCTTTCAATAAACAGCTGAATTTAGTTACTAAAACTTTTTTATTTCCCTTTGAATAATTTTTGGCCCACAGAAGCCTTTCACCTCCTATTACACTGCTTTACACTGATCGACATGGCTGTCTTTCAAGAGAAGACTATCCTTCAGCAAAACGGAACCTAAAGGCAGTGTGCCCAGATAGTGACAGTCATTTGCAGATAGATGAGCTAATGAGTCTCTTAGAAAGAGCCTGTGAATGACTAATGTGAGCTAGGAGGGTCCATCACACAAATGCCTACTTTTGTGTATCCTCTAATTGACTTTGACTGACAAGCAGACTAATAACTTTGATGTCAAGGGCTTATGTCCTCTCCTTTCTGTCACAAGTGATAAATAATTTCATGCTGAGTGTGATAAAAATGCAACTTGCTCTGTTAAGGGAGAAGGAATATATTCCATCACCAAAAATTCAAATCTCTTTTATTGGAGATATTTATAATTGGGATTCCGGTATATACCTGATTTCACTTCAAAAGCCTCCTAACTTTGCCCTTTATAGAAAGAAAGTGCTAAAGGGTAGAACAATAAAACTATGACAATGAGTTCAATTTATTATGAATTCAATTCAAAGGTTACAGCATGATATTTGTATGTTTTAATCTAAAATTGCTTCAGTTTCTTCAGTGCTTGTGCAAGGGGTGATTCAATTTCAGATTAATTCAGATTGTCTTGGTAATACAGCTATTGTCTGCTGAACACATCTATCAGGATAACAATGTTGTCCCTTTAAAGTAGAATATTCTCTTTCTGAGATCTAAGATTTGATGCTGGTTTTGGTTTTGCAGAAGAACTATATTTTTGCTTTGTAATTAATTTAAGAGAAACCATGCCAAAAAAAAAAAAAACAATGACACATCAATACTAGTCTTTTGTTTTCATTCCCCCCCGCCCCCACCAATGTTAGACACAGAAAAATGCAAAGAAAGGTATGTGTTTATTTTTTGCCTAAATTTTATTAGGGAAAATTTTCAGCAACTGACATTAAGGTAGATATTAACATCTTATAAGCAAAAAAGTTTTTTAACTTTTCAAATATATAGAAAGCTTTACAAGTACTAGGACATTACAGTTAACTGGGATAACTATATTTCTTGCAAAAAATCATCTGAAATACTACACTGTCAAACCATGTTGTGCTAAAAAAGGTTCTTAATGCAACTCTATTGTCTGACCTACTTTTCTTATTCTGTTCTGTGACTCTCTTAAACTCTGGATATGGAAAAGTCTACCACAGGGACTGCAGGTGAGAAATAACATAAGCTAATGTAATACGATAAACTTGATGCTTTAAAAAACTAGACTTCCTTTTTTAAATTTTTTTGTGAAAATGTATATAGTTAAATTATCCATGTTTCAGCATGTACAGTGATTGAGGGTCAAAGTATGGATCATGAGAAGTTTATTCATGTTTATTTGGTGAAATTAAAAAACTCCTTCTAAATAAATTGATTAACACAGTTGCTGGAATTACATGGGATTAAATGTACTTTTTAAAATCACAAATCTATGACATAGGTTCAAGGTCTTTGAAAGATATTTCTTACTATTCCCTAATTACTCTATAATTCATTTTAATGGAAATTAAATATTTTGTCCCCAGTTAGAAAAAACACTGCTAAAAATAACCTCAACCTGAAATACACATAGGGAAGGACACACGGACACATACAAGAAAATGTGAGCAACTGGCTTTTGCTAGGTAAATAAAAAATGCTATGCTCCAGTAATTAACCCAAAGTTACTAAAACAAAATTATATTAGACAACAATAAATATTTTCTTCTGAAGTTAGCAAAAAAGCAAGACATACATAACGGGGAAAAGATTAATATGTCAAGATATAACATCTGGGAATGTCTTTATGATTCAGTCTCTAACTATTCACAAATTATGATTCAGTCTCTAACTATTCACAAATTTTCATGATTATTATCTGTTATTAACTTTCATGTGCAGACTCAACTCCCTAGAAACCAATTTTATAGTATTTGTGGAGGATGCCATTGAAGACAACCTTATGTTCAAGTCTTTCTTTTCTAACTAAGTCAGTCAGAACAAAAAGTCTCTCTCTGAGAATTTGGAAGGAAGACGGCATGGCAAGGGTGTTCATATGTCTGAAATCCCACTTTTGTGACAGGTAGATGCCATGAAAATAGAAGATAATCACAGAAAAGATATTGATGTTGATGGGGACATTCATGACACAAAACAATAATATCACTGATATCATCTTCTTTAAATCCAGCAAATAACCTTCTGGAGATGGTTGCCTGAGTCACCACCACACAGAGGCATATGGAGTCCCAGGGGAGTGGAATAATACAGAATTCTCTGACATTTAGAGATCTATACTTTCCCTATTTGACCTGAACTACTTAATTTCTAAGACTGTGATAACTATCATCACTAAAGGCTATTAAAGGAACATGAGTCTTAAATTTATATCTAACACATGGTAAATGCTGTTGTTTTATTATATGTAGTCAATTGCATGTGAACAGCTGCTGGCATGACAAAATACCATGACCTGGGTAAATTAAGCAAGATAAATGTGTTTTCTCATGGGTCTTCAGGCCTGGAGTAAGGACACTCATGCTCTATGAAATCGAGGTGATGGCCCCATTCTCTTAAATGAGGGGGAAACAGCCTCTTCCCGAGTGCTCTGTAGTTAGGGCGGCAAAGGCAGCCCTGCAGATGGTAAATTCTCTTGGGGTTACTCTTTTCATATCTCATAGGAAAACGCATGTTTACAGCCACTTGGCCAGATAGCTCTATTGTCCTGTACCCTATCATTCCAGACCTGAATACCTTCTCTTTTCATTTTTTCTTGTAAGCCAAACATGGAGGCTTTCTATCCCTACCCTCTCTAATTCCTTGCATAAAACGCATAAGTAAAGACATTAAATCCATGAGTATAAGTGTGTTTCCAGCTACATGCCTGCTATGCGCTCCAAAACACATTTTCTCATTTATTTTTTATAATAGGAATAGGTTAATTTTCTAGGTGTTTAAATTCTGCAGGTTTTTTGTTTTTTTGTGGGTTTTTTTGTTGTTGTTGTTGTTGTTAACAACTCACTCACTAGGGATCGAACTCAAGGATTTCACACTGAGCTGTACTGCTAGCCTTTTTAAATTTTGAGACAGTCTTGCCAAGTCACTAGGTTGCTCAACTGGGATGGAACTTGCCATCTTCATGCCTCCCCTCCCAGAGTGGTAGGATTTACAGGCATGTGTCACCATTCCTGGTGAAAGACGGTTTTTACTATAAATGTTTTAAATTCAAATTTATTTGTAATTTATAGCACAAAGGCATAAAAATTGCAAATATTTATGGAGCATTATGTGGCATTTTGACACGTGTATATATTGTAAATGTTTAAATCAGAATAAACATCTATCACCTCAAATATTTATAATTTTTATGGCAAAAATATTAAAATTTATTATCACTATCTATAGTTTCCCTACTGTGCAACTGCACAGCAGAACTTCTTACTCCTACCTGTAACTTATTAACCCACTTAGCAACACATCCTTACCCTTAACTGTCTTTTGCAAAACATGAAATGGGAGCCATCTACTTAAACCTCCATGTCAATGACAATCATTCAAGTACCAAGTACACTTTTTACTTTAAAAGACAACTAAAAATTCACTGTATTTTATACATGCTGTGGTTTATTCACTACAGAGCCTAAGGTTAATTTATCTGACATAGAGGCATTATTTTGGTTCTACATCAAGAGATTTAATAAAACTGTAGCTGTTGATAAAATCATAAAAGAAACACTAAAAATTTGTGTACAAACATGTACATCATACAGCATGCGTAGGAAATTGGGGAATGCAGGGTCTTCAGGCCATGACTCCTGTAAGGAGAGATAGTTGACCGAACTTCCATTACTGCACACTGCCCCTCTTTAACAGGCAGCTTTCACGCAGCCTGTGCTCCCGCTGCTTGCAAAACTTATTTGGAATATACAGTGCCAGTTACAAGGAGTGAACATGTCAGAGTTTGACAGGTATCTGGAGAGTTATGCAATTAATTTTATTTATTTCCTTTCTGCTTTAAATGCCCTGCAAAAGAAGAAAATTGACTAATATATCTTAAAAGGAATATGTACTCACATTTACCTCCTCACATTGAATCACTACAGCTCTTTCTCCCTACCAAAAAGATAAAGAACATAAGCTGATCCAATAAAGAAATTAAATATGGAAAACAAAATGGGAAAATTCTTTTGTGTTCTTGAAAAAGTCATTAACTGGAAACACACACACACACACACACACACACACACACACACACACGTGACCAGAGCCAGAGAAGGATGAGAGAACTGACACCACTTGTGAATTCTGCAAACAGTGATGTTATTAGCATCTAGATACATAGATTTAATTAACTATAATCACAATTTTGCTGTTATTCTTCAAAGTTAGGAAGCAACAAGCCATACCCTCTTGCTTTATTACCCACTGTGCATGATTATCTTGGAGCAGTGTATGACAGCGCTACAAGTACAACTTGGCACTCACACACTGATGGTGCTGTGCAGTGAGACACTGTGTGATGAGCCCCTTTTGCAAGGAGACAAATATGCATATTAAGGTTCAACTGCTGTCACATTCTCAAGAAACCCAAAAACCTTGTCATTTTGTTTTCTATATTAAAACAAACCCTTCACTATTTTATTCATTCTTTAATGTGTATTATCTTTTGTGTACTCTAGAAAAACACAAAATTTTACAGTCTAATAAGAGAATAACAATAGTTATTACACCATACATTGTTATATTCAAATGTTATTCAGAATATAGGACATAAGTCATATATATCTTATTTTAAAAAACCCCAAACAAATATTATCACCATAAATCTTTGTTTTCAAGTAAGATAAACTAGTAGTACAAATGAAACCCACTGGTATACATATATTGAAATATTTTTAAAACAATGGAATTTATAATTTGGGCAAGTATTTGAACTTCTCCCTAATTCCTATTGATCTCTCTCCTCTTTTCCTGTGCGTGTGTAATAAAAGCCACGCAGTATCTGAACTCACGTGTCTGACTTACTTCACTTAACATTATGTTCTCATACTGCTGGGACCGGGACTGTGTAAGGGTCGTGTGGGGTCAGGATGCTGACCTAGGCTCCACAGTCCTGCCAGCTGGGTTGACCTGCCACAGCCACGGAAAGACATATGGAAAGCTGCATGTTTTCTGTCTGTGTGGGGAAAACTCGTAACTACAGTGCTCTCAGGGCAAGACATAGCTCCCTGCCAACTTGTGTAGGTGTCTGAGTGTCATGAAAGGCTTGTTCTCCTCTTAATCTTTTCCACTTTTATTTATTTATTTATTGTACCAGGGATCAAACTCATGACTTTGTGCTTGCCAGGCAGGTGCTTGTGCCACTGAGCTGAATCCCTGGCCCACCTTGTCCACCTTTTTGATGGTTTTGAGATGGGATCTCACTATCAGTTCAGGCTGGCCTCGACCTCATTATGTAGCCCAGGCTGGCTGCAAACTCATGATGATCCTTCTGCCTCAGCCTCCCAAGTGCTGGGATTACAGGCGTGCTCCACCTTTCCCAATTTTGAAGTTACACTTGTTCTTTATCAAAGTTTCTGTCAAGCATTTCACAAATGACATATGATCCTGTTCTCCCATTTTTCTTGCTAGTTAATAAAAGTGACAGGACCATACAGGTGGCTTATCATGTTCACTAGAAGCAGGCACCTCTCATTCCTCATCTACTTTGAATAGTCTCTATCTTTCTTTTTTTTCCACTATTACCCACACAGGTATCCAGAGGTCTAATCAGTCCCCAGCATCAAGTTACACGCATTTACCTACAAATTCCTGAAGTTTAATAACCCTTGTGCATAAATATCATATTTTCTCTATACATTCTAATTGCTGGATATACACACAGTTTCCAAGAGCCAGCTATTATAAATTGTAATATTATAAACATGAGTATGCATGCATCTCTAATTTATATAATCTTATCAAATTATTACTTTTGCATCAAATTATCACTTTTACACAAACTTAATGATCTGTATGCTATCAACTTATTAAATGTAAAATAGTAGTAAAATCTATAATACAGTAATAACATTAAAAAATATGAGCTCTGCATAGTGGTACACACCTATTCTCAGGGGGCTGAGGCAGAAGGATCTTGAGTTTGAGAGCAATTTGAACTACAAAACAAGAACTTGTCTCAAAAATTCTTGGAGTGATATTTATCTTTAGGGCATTGATATTAATGTTGTGAATCATCCACAAGTCAAATATCCAAATACTTTAAGAAAAGAATGACTCTGAAAAGATGGGAAGCCAGGGGATGACCGAAGTCTGAGCGTGCCATAATTTCTATCAGGTGCTCTTCCTCTCATCTCCCTCAGCAGGTCTGCAGAGAAACAATTTCCCTTGGGAGGAAACAGACCATTTTTGTATAATTCCAAATCATATACTTTATGGTCTCTTAAACACATGCGCATACTTTAAATATATGTTCCTTAAAACCGGAGGCATTTGACTATTTGAATTTTCTCTCTTACTGTGAGCGTACGAGGGAGCTGAAAGGAGAAACAGCTTGATCAAGAGGTAGGTAGGTAAGGAGAAAGACAGCAGCACTGCCAAAACGTGTGCCTTGAAGGAGTCACGGTTGCCCACTTTGCTTCTTCCCTAAATTTCCTTCCTAGATTTCACAGGATTGTGCCCTGTGGGTGCTGTACTTGATTTGTGACTCTTCCTTTCCTGAGTACCTTGAGGTTTTTCCCCCAGGATGACACACCCATGGAAGTGAGGACCTGAGTAAACAGCAGGAGGTGTTGTGAAAGAGAAGGGAGAGGAATAAAGCCATATCTACTGTAGACACAGTTACATCTGAATCACTCTCAGGAAACAGTATGCATGAAAGCTTAAGATTTGGAAATTCTGTCTTGAAAGAGACCTAAATTTGCATATCATCTTTGTCACTAAATTATAATTTAACTACAACTGAGAAGCAAAGGCTGAAAAGCAAGTGAAGGAAGTGATAGGGGTTGAGAGTACCAATTCAATTACAGAAATCTTCAAAACTTAGAGAGTACTGCAGTCAGAATGGCTGATTTCCTGGCTAGAACAAGTACTGGGGTGCTAATACTTGTTCCTCCTCTCATACTAACAAGCTGTGACATTCTGGAAAATTATTTTTATCTGGCTGAGTCTGTCTTCTCATCTTTCCAGTGAAATGCCTACAGAACCATTCTTCCCTTTCCTGTAAAACTGAGCACCATCTTTTTCTGCTCCTTGCCTTTTGCCATTAGATTTTTTGTTTGTATTTACTTTATTCGCCTTCCTTATTAGAGAATGAACAACTGGAGAGCCTGGTAATACTTTCCTTCTCTTTTCCTAAAACAATACTTTCCACAAAAGAAATGCTAAGTAAAAGTTCAGTTGGTGACTGAAATGTGGCCATATTCACCTCATTGGTTTAGGAAAGTTAAGTCAGACATTGTGTGTTTAGCACTTAGTTGTAAGAGTCAGAAAGTAAGCATCAAAGGAGGGACAAAATGATGAAATAATGCCTTTTTAATAGACAACTATGCATATGATACATTAAGGGACAGAAAAACTTTGCATTTTTCTACTCAAAAGGTACAGAGAATGTAGTATTAATTATATGTAAAGAGGCGATTTTAGGCTAGTCCCCAGCATGCCAATATGAGTCAAACCAGTCACGTGACAGGGGGTATCCTCCATAGCTAAATTTCAGCTAAACAGTAACTCACAACTACATTGTGGAAACAGGAGAACCATGCATCATTAAGACACTATTTGTTAGCTATTAGGAACACTAAATACAGATGTAAAATCTTCTCTATAATAAGGAGCCATGATGACATAAAAAATAGACTAAAAGATTGAGGATAGGGTACATTAAGTAAATTCTTACAGGTTGATTAGATATGGATATTGCTATCCAGCTAGCAGACATTTAACAGATCTACTTAATGAGATCTATATATCAATTTCATTTAGATGGTCGGATTTCATTTTTAAAGTTTATAGTGTATACCTTAAAGCAGGGAAAGATTGTAAAGTTCGTCTCAGAGTTCATATTGCTCTTATTGTCTCACATTTGACTTCACACTATAAGAGCACAAAATAATGCAGGAGCAAAACAATCTTAAAAACTACTAAGAAAAAAAAGTGGGAAAAAAGAAAAAGTTACATGAATTTCTCTGCAAAAGGTTGGAAAAAGAGAACACAGTTAGTGGTGGATCAATGGAAAAACTGGTCAGAAGAATATTAGTAGTAAGATAGGCAAGATGAGATGGTTTATGATCCATACAAAGAACATGTGAGTAATTTTGATATTGTTCTCTGGAGGCCCAGTGTTTACTGTGAGGCTGGGACCAACCTCTCAGAATGCTGAGTAACAGAGGACCGAACATCCATGGAATGTTTATGGATGAACAAGGGCATTTATCCACATATAGTTTGCCATGAATGAGGGATTAACAGCAATGGCTGAACAAATGAAGGGCGTTACCTTTCATGTAACGTTCAGCACAGAAGGAATCCCACCCTGTTTTTACCTATAATTCAAGCAAGGAAGCCAAACTCCTTCTATATTATTGCTTTTCCACCTTCTAGCAATTGTCTTTGCCTGCAACATCCAGGATGACTTACCAGGAAAGCCCATATCACATCTACCTTCCAAGCTAGTCAAGGAAGACCAAGGCATGCACAGTCTTTAAGTATATGATCTATAAGTAGCAAAAATCATTTTAGCTGAAATTTGATGGGACAGATCTTAGAAATGAGAGACAAAGCTACACATATATTTTTTCTTTGTTTTTTTAAGTATGTTATATGAGTTTCTACTGAGCTTGGTTTAATCTCTAGTAATTGTTTTAACTGAGAGGTGACCTTCAAACATTCAAAAAACTGGTGAAAATAACATCATTGGTTTAAAAAAAAAAACAAGAAATCAGGGGATACTTGGGACATTTTTGTAAAATTTTTTCTGAGGAATTTCATAAAGTAAAAGAAACAGACCTACTCTATTGATGATTTTCAAAGTCTAACTCAGCAGGTGATGGTGTATTATGTGTTCAGGAGCTTAAAAAAATAAACAAATACAGGCTGATTGTTCCATATGTGCTTATGTTGTTGGCTGCCATAAAACAAAACCTTTCATGACAATGAAATTGAATTATCCTAGGATTAGTAAGCAGCTGTGGCATTTGTACACAGTTTTTGTGCCAAAATTGAGTTTTGGCCCCATGATTTTCCAACTTTATAATTTGGTGAGTCAATATTTTCTATAGATAAAGTTTTATTAGCTTGTAAAATGGGGACACAAAATATTACAGAAGAACAGAATGAAGATTTTATATAAATATACATATATATGAAATCAAATGTTTATTAGAAAATTTTCAATAAACATTACCTAAATTAGTATCCTTGGTGTTAATTGTTATTAATAGTATCCTTGCTATTTGAAATTTTTATTTGCTCCATCAATTTTTATATGTTAATGGAATCATGCTTTCTACCAAATAATTATAGAGTAGTAGTATATTGGTTTTTTAGCTGTCTGTCCTAATTGTTATAGAATAAAACTGTTCCACTTGACCCTCAACAATAAAGTTTTCAATTAGACTGTAAAACTTAAAGCTTCAAGGCAGTTAGTGGTGTTCACTAGAATTGCTCTGAGTTGGGTAACAATATTTTAAATTTAAATCCTTGGGACCGACCCTCCTATAGAAGCACAGCCCTGAGAAGACCATTCTGCAGCTTATGCATTTAAGAAGCTCTAAAGTGATTGTTAAAACTTTAATATTTGAGGATTTTTATAAGTCATAAAGATGCAAGTATTAAATTGTTACTCATCAAGATACAATACATGAATAAACCTAAGCTACATATCAGTTTTCCTTGGCCTGACAATAAATAAATAAAACACTTATTTTCTTGATTAGGTACTGTTCAAATTTAATCTTCCTTTTACTCCCTGTCTTTAAAGTCACACCTTTTTTTTTTCCTTTTTTGCAGTACAAGCAATTAAAACCACATTTCCATGCACACCAGTCAAATGATTTACCACAGAGCTACAACTTCACCCCAGCCCTTTTTAATTTCAGATAAGATTTTTAATTTTCCAGACTAGCCTTGAATTTGTGAACATCCTGACTCAGCCTTCCAAGTAGCTGGGATTACATGTATGTGCCACCACGTGTTATGGCATATGTATGTGTCACCATAGTTCTTCCTTATCTGGAAGGTTTCAAGAAATTCTTCATGGATATTTGAAGGATTTTCATGATACCAAATCTACTAGTAGATATGTAGCTACAGTTTATAATCATCAATAATATTCAAGAGGGAGGGGATTCACGAATATTCTTTGATTACCTTAAAGATCAGGCAATGAAACTATTATGATCGTCACATTACAGTAAGAACATTATTCTGAGGTTAAAAGAGGTAAAATGATACATAATCACCTCAGAGTTAGTTGTAAAGGAAGCACATACAAAGTTACAAGAAAAATAAAATAAAAAAAAGAACATGTCTTCCCTAGCAAAGACAATTCTATTCCTATAAAACGAATTTTAACTCAACCTAAAACTACACCCAGTGTGAGAGTATGGTAATGACTGGTTAGTCACTGCTTGTATAAAGTCAATACTGTTGAATCAAAAAGTAACATAGTATAGTCAGGACATAGATGTTTATGCAGGTGTCTCAAAATAAAAAACTAATTAGAATAGCTCAGGAAAGAATGCCCATCTTCTGTTCCCATGATACTGGAGGAAGACATTTTCTACTGCTGTTGGAGAGTCTAACCCAATAACTACACTGAATTCATTAATTTTATAGGCTTTTACTCTTTCATAAACAACCGAAAACACATTGGAACCTGGGGCAATTTGAAGTCGCTCCTTAGAATCTCATATTGAGTGCTGGCATCCCACCATCCACTTGTTTTCACAGCACAGAAAGTAAAAATGTAATCTCCAACTACAGGCATGATATCTGCTTTCACAGAACTATTGCTGATTATTACAAACATAGACGCAAGACTGTGAGCACAACTACCACTAACAGAATATTCAATGGTCTCCCAGTGCTCACTGCTGAATAGCTCAAACGTATTTGACTGCCTGGTACAGAGTATTTTGTTTCCAATCATTAGGGCAGATGTATCTACACATTTTCAGGTAGGACAGTAGGTCGACTAAATCCGATTGTTTTGCTGAGGAATAAATATCTATATTTTACTATTCATAAGCAAATGACTCTGAAGTGAACTGAAGTTTTAAAAATTTCGATCAGTAACATGAAATCATCCAGATATATTCTACACTATTATTGCATAATGTTGAAAGAGGACTTTTTAGATAAACATTTAATCACAAATCCTCCAGGTAGAGTTTTAACAAAGTACTACATTATATTTTAATAGCTTTTACACCAGAATGTCTTTGATACTGATATGAATATGACTTGTATTAACTATGTATCCAGCAGAAAGTCAAGTGTTTGCACACATTAACTTATTTCAGTGGAATCTTGCAACATCATGGTACAATCTGTAGGAAAGGAAATTGAGACTTTTAAAATTACTTTCTCTGTGTACCAGTTACCCATAAAGCAGGCATTAATACTAGTTCCATTAAACTGTATTGACCATGACAAGATTTTTGTATAAAGAAAGTGTATAGATTTTCTACTTATAGCACAGATGAGTGAGAAAATTATGCTATATATTTTATGTCCATTTTTCTATAATATTCAATTGCTCTGAAACATCTCATCTATGTAACCATTCAATTATTTTACAGAAATGTTTTTTTTCTTTATGAGTAGTGCAACATAAAGGAAATTCCTTTTACCTTGTTTTTTCCTTATCAGGTAAGGCAATTATAGTTCTTTTCCAAATGATAATTGAAAACTCAAGGCACTAACCTCAATGTAAGTGCATTTCTTGACTTTTCAACTATTTCAAAGGTTAGCAGCATCATAGCAGAAAAAGTAAAGTTTACAGTGAAGTAACTTGTGTGTCATTAAGTATCTAGCTGCAAGATCTTGAATAAAGTTTCGGTTTCCCCAGATTTCTCTTTTCACATTTATACGATGGGAATAATAACTACTTCTTAGGACTATTGTGATAATACTGACTCATGTAAATACCATTAAGACACATAGTAGAAAATAAATAAAAAATTCAAGTTCCCTATTTGTTCTCTGTTCAATTTTAGAAGTTAGAGAATAATCACTGCTAATTCATTAAAAAAAGTATTTCTGAATCTTATTCTTATGTACTGGGTGCAAACATTCATAATTTTTCTTTCATTACATGTTCGGTACAAAAAAAATTTGCACACATACACAAAATCCCTGTTTTTCTCATCATATTCTCCAAGGGGAAAAATATTAGGAATTGTGTTCTCTTACCATAACATGAAGCAAATTCAATGAGAATTCTCAAACTTCATGTGGGATACTTCATACATAAGGATTCTACATCTTGAAACCATCTTTAGTGAATTTCCTAAATGAAATGAAACAAAAAATCTTGTAAACATGAGAAAAAATAAATTTTACCTTCTAATAGTTGTCATACAAAATTCCTCATGTCACTTCCCATGTAGATATTTTTGCTCTCATTCTAAAATTTAAAATGAATCACATCGGTATTTCCAGGCTGCAAACTCACAGCCCAGTCTGATGCACCCATCCTGAACGATATCCCTGCTGCTCTCCTCACAGACTGACTTTCATTATACACGGGATTGGTGGGTCAACATTCATTCGTAAATAGATGTGAGGAAACAATTCAAACATAAAACACTTTCACATCAAATTGAGTATTTTCATTAGATTTGTGTCAAGTTAACAAGGCATCTGTAATAGGTAGATGAGAGAAAGTATGGACCAATCAAGTTACGCTTAGTGTGTTAATGAAAGAGAAATAATTTGCATGAATAATATTTTTTAAAGAAGCTTATGAATCTCCTTTTAAAAGATGAATAAAATAAAACTACTATGTGACACTGGACATAATTATTTTGTTTACCATTTCAATTATTATAAATATATGTATATATTCTATCCATAATTTTGAAAACTGAAAGTTCATACATTTGTCAATGTCAACCTCCACTGTAAAAAGTAAGCAATTTTTCCATTATTCTTAGATGACTCTTTTTCCTTTTTTATCTTTCCTTTTCTTTCTCACACACAAGCTTATTGAGATACATACACACAGAGACACACCTGAACAGTCAAATTTATTGCATTAAATCACACTTATTCATCAGCCTAGGTCTATACCTTTTAATAACTGTTTTGGTTTCATTAAAATAGTCTTCTACAAAATAATTAAATAAAATCCTGGTTATGCAAATCACAGTAATGAAACACTGAACACTTGATTGTCTGAAATATCTCAAGCTTAAGAAGGCATGTCATAGTGATCAATTTTAAATTAGTCACTTTGGAACAAATTCTTTTGCTTCAATATTCTCTTGGCTTCCTGTATTCCCATTTTTGCAAAAACAGTAATTACAATTATACTAGGTGGCACAAATGAGTCTCTCTTCCCAATGTTAGATACAAAAAAAAAAAAGTCAACTTGGTCCATCAAAGAATATTCACATCTTTAGTTCTCTTCATAGATTCATTTCAACTAAATACCCTGAACAAAGACTGCTCTGATCTCTCTTTCAGTGGAGCTGTGGTAGGAATTCTGTCTTTAAATTACTGCCTCTGGTCCTAATCAATGTATCTCTATTCTGATTTGAGATTTGGGTACTGAGACTCTACATACTACATTTATCCCTTGTCAGCTGCCTTTCTTTTTGGTTCTACAATAGGGAGCACTAAAGAGAGAAAGGAGAGAATGGTTTCCTTCCCTTTGTAATCATCCTTCACCAATTTAGTCTTAGCAGTTTGTGTACAGATTTTGCAAGTTATTCCGAGACTAACTCACTCTGTCTCCCTCTCAGAGGTGCTAGCACCAGGTGCCTGCGTTCCTTCCTGACAGTTCCTGCAGTTTGAGTTCCCCGAGTCCTCGGTCTAAGCTCCTGTAACACCATCACTGGTAGCATCACCCACCTCCAAAAATATGGACTGGAGATATGCAGTGACTCTTCCAAGGTCCTGGGATGGACTTCATTTATACCAATGCTCTATCACTGGAGCTATTATCTCTGTGTAGGCCCAGGGGCCTCTTTTTCATCTTTCAGTTCTTCAACAGCTGTATACCCCATCCTTTATATGAAACGTATTTACTAAAATAACAGATATTGTTTTTTCTTTTCCTCAGTGAACTATGTTAAAGAATTTGTGTTTTATTTTTAGACTGGAGGTGAGAAAACCAGAAGAGTGGAAAAAATAAAGTCTTAACATTCACACAGGTACTTGCCATTTAGTTTATCATTTAATCTCCAATATCTATGAAACTCGATAGGTTGTTGAAAGGACCATAAGAAAATAAATGAAAATATTTATTTTGAGTTTCTACAGTGTGTTACACTTATATTTACATACCTGATTCCATTTAGTACTCATAAATAGATCCATTTCGTGGATAGAAAATTGAAATGCAGGATAAATTATGTACTATTTTAAACAGTTTGTACACATAAAGCTATATAATGAACAGTGGCAATATATTTAAACACAGAATAAGGGAATTATTTGATATGATTTTCAAATAATCATATGTACCAGGAATTTCTCTTCCCTCTTCTAAAATGTTGGTTTTCTCTGGAATGCGTGCATGTGTGTGTGTGCGTGAGTGCGTGTGTGTGTGTGTGTGTGTGTGTGTGTGTTTGGATGTGTGTTTATGTGTGTTATAAACAGCTTTGCCCTTCTCTTGTGCCATAATAAAAAAGACACAGTGACTGTTATAGAGATAGTAAGGGATAAGCTGCAGTGGAAGAAGACAGTTGATGTGGGCATGTGCACTACAAAGGAGGAAAAATCTGTCACTGATGTGGCATAAACAGCATGTGAGAGTAGACTCTGCCCTTGGACATGTGCCAGGTCACTGTCTCCCAGGCTGAACATGTGACATATTGTCAATGCTTTTACTTTGTCATACACTTGGTAAGAGATTGTAAAACCTGAAGAATTCAACATATAATTTTCCTTCTAATTATAACAGTGGATAACTTGTGATTGAGATGGATAAAGGGATAATTCTTCCAACTCCACACTGTTCCTGTTTCTCTCACCATATGCTATGTCCAGATTTTTATTTGAAGACCAAGTAAAATTTCACTTTGCCTTTAGAAAATGACAAACAATTAATTTCCAAATTGTCACACCATTATTATAAAATACAAGGGAAATGCTATATTCAGTATAAATGGGTGAAAAAAGAAATGAGTTTAAATCACCATCAGTGTAGCACTATGAATGTTCACACTAATAAGATGGAACTGTGTGGAGTGATACATACAGTTAGTCTAAAATCAGCCCATGACAGGAAAATGGGAATTCTCGGCTGCTATACACCACTATGGAAACCAAAGGCGATTTGGCAGCAGGCACCTTTGGAAACAGCACAAGCTCTCTGGGGCTGCCTGTAACACTAGGTGATGAGGGTGGAAACAGGAGCTTGGGAGAATGAAAAGACTGCCAGTGCCAGCTGTTATGATGCCAAACAGGAACAGAAGCTGTGCGTGTAATCATTTAAAACTGAAACTTAGTTTTTATTAAAGAGACAATTTTTTGACAGTAACATTGTTTCCTTGTCTGTAAATTGAAGCAATGGCATCACTGTGGTGTTTCCCAAACTATTATGCATGATGCTCATGCACAAAAAGATGGGAACATGTCACGACTCTGGTTTTAGCAATGCTGCACATTCTATGTGCACCCCTGTCTCTCTCACCCTCATTCTCCTCCCTCTTCCACCATCCTTTTTATTTATTCACAATCCTCTAAACATAAAGAGTCCAAGAATTTCACAACTTAAAAAGAAGTATTTAATAAGCTGACCACAGAATATCTTCCTCTTTTTTCATATTACGTACTATCCCTGGGGATGATGACATTTCTGTGGGGCATTGTGGGAAATGACAAACTCTAAAACTCCTGTGACTCCAGAATGCTGTAATTTTAAGAGGAGATGTTTAATTTAGCAGGAACAAGTGGCAGAATAGGGAATTTTCTCCTAAAATAGCTTTGACTACCACTGTAACCCAGGTGTTTGGACAAAGGCCATTCAGGAGGTTGGTGGTTGAGGGCCAGGGACAATGGTCTATGCTTCAGTCCCTCTAGGCACTATATTAAAATATTGTGCATGGGAAGTGTTCCTTGGGCAGCATTACTTACCTACCACCACTCTGCTTTTTAGGTCAGTGAACAAAGGGGGAAATTTTCTCTTGGAAAGATCAGGAAAGAAAAGAAGAATGATGGGAATAGACTATTTGCTCTCCAAGCAATATAAAGCCAAATTACAAACTACAAACTTATGCATGTGAAATCTGGCAGAATGAGGAAGCTTTACCTTGGAGGAGAACCAGAATGAAAATGCTGTGCCTGAAGTAGACATTAACACTTTATTTTATGGATATGTCCCTGCTTTTAGTTCAGCATTCCCTAGATTCTCCTAAACTTTATGATTCTTGTTTGACTCTCATCTGTCTGTTACAGGTGAGGCATCACAATTCCAGGTGGCAGTAATAAAGTCCATGCTTACAGATCTCCCAATCCCCAATTCATAGAATATAAACTTTGAATTTATATAAACACAGCAACTTCCACTTTTAGGGTGTGAAACATTTCTTCATATTTTGTTGTTTTGATTCCTTATACGACTTTATGCAAAACCAGACAGGCCATCATAAAAGGAGTAGATCCAGGAAAATAAAATTTATCTAAAGATTTTAACATTTAGTGGAAAATGCATTCACAGATCATTTCATCCCAGGATTTCTCTTGCCACTAAAATGACAATGATCATTAAGCACTTTAAATTTTTGTGTTATGTTCTAGGCAGTGCACTAAGTTCTTTTCAGCACCACAAAGCCCACAATAAGCCAAGAGTCTGAGATTCTAATGTCCATTTTATGAAAGGAAAAAAAAAGAAAAAAGACTCAGACTACTTACATAAAGTTTTGCAAAATGACATGTCTTTCAAGAGGCAGATTTTACACTCAAATATATGTTCATCCAATTTCAAAGTTTAAAGTCTTTCTGGTGCTGTTTAATTGCTAATTATGTTTCAGTGCAATATGATCATAGTGTCTGCATTAATCCATTTTCTAATACTATAAAATCACACTTTAATGGTATAAAGATCGATTTATTTAGCTCGCAATTCTTCAGTTCTAGAAAATGGTTTTCTGAACAGTTTGTCTCTGGTGAGGACCTCATGGAAGATGGCATCCAAAGGTTGGAATCCATGTCGGAATTAGAGATCACCTTGAAAGTAACTACTAAGAAAGTAACTACTAAGAAAGAAGTCAAGTAACTACTAAGACTAAGTAAAATCCCACAGAAAAACATTAATCCTTTCCAAAGGTACCACATTCAGTGACCTGATGACTTCTCTATAAGACCCACCTTTTAAAGACACTGTAACTTCAATTCTTCCATATTGAAGTTCAAGCCTTCAACATATGAACCCAAAGGTGACAAAATACACCAAGATCATAGGAATGGCAAATATACATCAAGGCTTGTGTTACAGACTTCTAAACTCTTTGTATCATTGACTGGAAGAGCTCTATTTTGAGTTTGGTTCTGGGTGTTCTATCTGTACTTAAGCATTATAATGACACTGATTTCAATGGGGAGAATGTAGAGCAGAAGAAAGCTTAAAAACAATATTTAAAAGTGACCCTGAAATAAAAAACCAAGTGTTATTGTGAATAAACTATCCAAAAGTTCTACCAAAAATACAATAGTAGCAAAGAGAGATACAAAAATGGCAAAGTGTTTGAAATGATAGGAGACTCTGGAAAGATCCTCTGATAGATTTAGGGACCCAGAAATGATTTACAGAATGCCTACAATACCTCCTGTGAGCAGAAGATATAAATACACAGTGCTCTGGGAACTGGAATCTTCCTGCCTTTGCTACTTACCCTTGAGTGGACAGCACTCACATTCTGGGTGAGGTACCCTTAATACAATTCAGAACTATGTCAAACAATCCATGAGTTTAGTAATCACACATTATTGATCCTGGAATGATATCCTTAATCCTAGCATCACACAACCTAATCCAGTCACCTCTAAAAAGTCCCATCTATGACCAAATGAGGCATTGAGGGGACATCTAGATGCAAGTCATAACACTATTCCTGGCCCTCTAAAGACTCATGAATATCCCATTATGCAAATGGTTTTTGGTCTTCCTCCAAGAGTTTCCAAATTGCTAACAGTTTCAGCATTGTTGAAAAATGCAAGTCTAAAGTGTCCTTTGAGATCTAAGGCAAACTCTTAGATGTAAGCCCCTGTACAAATGAGAAGAAAGTTAAATACTTTCAACAGACAATGGCACAAGATAAACATTTCTACTCAAAAGTACATGTGTTTGTGGGGAAAGTGGGGGGTAAAAAGGGAGGGGATCAAACCAGACCTAAATATAACAGGGCAAATATTTAATCTCATAGTTCCATGCCCAACACCACCAGATATCTATAGCAAGTTATAAATTCCAAAGGACTTGCATGGCTCTGACCCTAGGATACTTTTGGTGGTTGAAGCTCCCATGCCTTCTCTCTTCAGCAGGCTTTGCTCACTCCTTGCAGCTTTTCTTGAACAAACCATATTCCTGACTTCTCCAACCTTCTGAGGTCTCCACTTCAGACTTTGGCTTTAGGTCTTTGGCTTCAGACTTGCAGCTTTACATGCTGCTTTCTCAGGAGCACACTATCTACACTCCCAGACCTTCTTCTGAAATCTTGGTGGAAGCCTTCCTTACCCCACAACACCTGCACTCTACATGCACTTAAAACCAGTACCACGTGGATGATGCCAAGATGCGTTCAGTCAAGTACCTGGGTTTCTAAGCACTCTGAACCCAATTCCAAGAAACAGATTCTCTAGGACACTACCATTCTGGAACATGGTATTCTGGGGCTTTCTTCTCAAAGCAAATTATTTCACCTTTGCAACCTGAGGCTGCAGTTTGGAGTCCTGCTGCTATTTCTCATGACGTCTTCAGGCCATCTTTTCCATTGTCCTATTTTGAAATATTTGATTTTTTTCTTGCTAATCTTTTCAGTGACAAATTTGTCCTCTATTTTATCTTTGTAGTCCACAAATTTACTGCAGCTTCCTTTATGGCCATTTTAAAATATTTTATGTCATTCCCCAGGGCTCTTTGCCAATGATTCAGATCTGGGGAAAGACTCCATCAGTTGCCAACTCACTGCCTCAAACATTAGACTGCCTTGAAATTTCTTGTCTACGATGAAGTAGTCTGCTACCCTTAATCTCAAGGTCAGGCAAAGTCTCTGGACACAAGCAAAATACAGACAACTTTCTGCCAAAACAAAACATACATCATGTAGAGTCCAACAGCTAATGTGGTCCTTCTACCTAACAGAATCTCTTGAGCCTGGTCTTTAGCAGGAGCATTTCTATCAGCATTCTTCTGCACTCTGATCAGAATCTCTCAAGTACAATTTAAGGCATTAAAACACTGCTTTGCTTCTTTGGCCAGAATTTTTAAACTTTTTATAAATCTTCCCAGAAGCTAGTTCCAAAGGCTTCTAAACCACATAATCAGTTACAATCATAGCAACAATCCAACTTCTTTGATACTAAATTCTGTCTTATTTTTATTATTTCTGACACAAAATACCCAACTCTCAAAGTAAAACAGGAAAGGTGTATTTGGCTCACAGTTTGTTGAGGTTTCAGGATGTATTCAGCTAGCTCCAAGGCAGGGTGGTACGAGAGAGAGCATTAACAGTTCGTGGCAAAGCAGGGCAGGCAGAAGACAGAAAGCAGCAAGCAATAAGCAACCAGTGACAAGCAACAGGGACACTCTTTCTGTCCCTTATAGCTTATCCACACCTATGGGCTGCCCATACTTATAGGCCAAACAGCACTCACAGTCAGGGTAGAGCACCCTTAATTCTACTCAGAATTATGATAAGCCAATCAATGAAATGATTTAATAATCACACATCCTTGGATTCAGAATGACATCCTTACTCACAGCACTGCATTCTTGATGTAACCACTTCTGAAAAGCCACTCCTATGGCCACATGAGGCTGTGGGAGAACATTTAGACACAAACCACACAAACCACAACACTACCTATACTTTAATCCTTACCTATTGCACTGCTGTGGGGTACACTTCATAAGAGATTAAAAGAAAGAAGAGAGAGATTCTAAGAGGAGAGAGAGAGAGAGAGAGAGAGAGAGAGAGAGAGAGAGAGAGAGAACGAGAGAGAAACTTTCCATAGCAGCTACATCTAAGAAGATCCAACCAAAAAGAGGCCAAGACTTCAGTCACTCAGTTCATAATAACCAATACAAGGAAGCGGATATTAGTACAACAAGATGTAAAGGAGACTTATACATAGGACAATGTTCAGAGAAGCTTGTTTAGAGTTCAGCAGATATGTCAGTCAGCTTTCTAGTGCTGAGACAAACACCTGTCATACAGAATTTAAAAGGATGAAAGGTTGTATTTTGGCTCATTAGACCATAGGTTTCAGTTCATATTGATGGTTCCACTGTTTGGGTCTATGATAAGGTACAGCATCATGGTAAAAAATGCATAGTGTAGTAGAGCTAGTTACGTTACAGCAGCCAAGAAGCAAGGAGGAAGAGAAAATCAGAAGAAAGCAGCCAGAAACAAAATATGGTCCTCAAGATCATACTTGCATAAACCACTCAATTAATGCGGTCCCCATCTTCTAAATTTCTATCTCTACCCACAAATATCATCAAACTATGAACCTACCAATGGATGGGACATCAGTTGAAGAGCCCTCAGGACCCAATCATCTCTTGAATCCCTAAGTCTGAATACATGGAGTTTCTAGGAGGCATTTTAGAGAACTTTGTAGAGAAGGTTAGTGTCTCCGCTTTGTTCTCTTTTACCACCGATATGCCATTGCTTTTTTAACTGTACATTCCCTAACTTATACTGCTCATGGTTTTTATTTCTTTGTAGACTTTAGTGAATTCAAGGTTTAAATGAATTGGGTTTGTTGCATAGGTTTCAGAACTGGGATGAAAATTATAGATACAAGCATGAAATTGTTTCATCTTCAGAAGACCAAAAAGAAGCAAAGAAAACATGCTTTCTTTCTCTTTTTTACTACCACTTGAAAATGGTAAAGCACATACAAGAACTGGGAGAGAAATGAGCTTAGGTACCAACTGCAGCGACCACAGGTAAGTTGCAGATAAATTAGACTAACTCCAATACTGTGGATAGACGGTAATAGAAAGATAAGAGTAAATTCAAGGGGGAAAAATGGACAAAATAAAGATAAAATAAACATCTGGATAGGAGAACTAAAAAACCAAAAATGTGTTCAAAGATAAAGAATTAAATTTCTCCATCATTCATATTCTAATGCTCCCTGCCTTTCCTTCTTTCACTCTTTCTAGCCCACTATACACACATACAATGAATACAAAGATTCAGTACTTACTTTACTCATACAGTTTCATCTAACTTTGAATAGCAAAAACCAGAATTTCTGTGACTATTCACAAATGGCTACTGTTCTGAAGAAATTTTTGAGACCCAAATGAATGTGTAAATGTCATTTAGACAGAGTGAAACATAAAAGGCATTTTGGATGTTAGAGCCCAAACTTTTAATACATATTAAACTCTGAAAGCTGCAATTATATGATGGTAATAACCATGTAATAAATATAGTATACATCTCAAAGATAATAAAAGAAATATTCCTCTTAGGAGAGTTTAAGAGCTAAATTTTGTGTTTACAACAATTGCATTTTAAATCTTTAATGGTCACATTAAGATACTCAACATTAGTAAATTAGTAAATTTTTCATAGTGTTCAGACAGAAAAGTAACAGAAAAAGTTCTCTTAGAGCATAAAATCCAAAAAAAGTTCTGTGATGAAAGTCTATTTTGAAATATGTAAAATTTGATGAATTTGATTAACACCTATATATCTTTAACTGTAAAACAGTAAAGAATTAGAAACCACCAAAATATGCATCATGAGAGACTGGCTAAAATGGACAAATGGTTCATCACTTATATATGTATATTATTCAAACTGTGTGTGTGTGTGTGTGTGTGTGTGTGTGTACGTGTGCGCGCGCTGGGGGGAGAGAGAGAGAGCAAGAGAGAGATGGAGACAGAGACAGAGAGAGATAGAGAACAGAGACATTCCAAAATGTTAACTGGTTGATGTATGAGTCATAGGAATAATGTGCAGCTATTTTAGAATATTTTGCTGTTATTTTACTTTTTACTTTGCACATACATTTATAAATGGGAAAAATTCTTTACAAAAACATATAAGCAAATATAGCATAAATTAGTTATAATCACTATTGCATTCAGTATTCAAAAACATTTTATAGAAAATAATAGCTGCTGAATTAGTAGAGTAAAAGCTTTGAAGGAATAAATGAAATGAACTAATTCTCTCATTTGTTCATTTATTCACACATTCAACCTACCTTTATTTAATGCTCACTCCATGGAAATCAGCAGTAATCCCCATGCCTGAACAGGTATATCTGCTTTAAAGAAACAACCAATTCCTTGACATCAGAAAATGTTAAGAGAAAGAACATATTTATTTAGATCTATTAGCTATGAAGCATTGTGATATTGCTAATAATACAAACTCAATTATCTACTGTCAAGGTTGGTGTAATTCTCCAGATGGCAATAACAATGTAACAGCTACACAATTCCCAGTAGTAGTTCAATCTGTGCCAAGAATAGAGGGAAGCATCGCTGTGCACACAGGTTTGTCTTCTTTCTCTCTCTCTCTTTCTGGCAGACAGCTCTTCAATTTCTTGCTCCCAGAAGCCAAATAAAGAATCTGAGGCAATTTTCTGCCCCTAGCATACTCTAACAATTTATATATTAATGATATATTCTGGTTCAGGGTTTCAAAGCCAGAGACTATCTTTGAAAAAATACATAAAAGAGAGACCATGATTGTATTTTGCATGTTTATTAAAAAGGAGTAAATAGATTGAAGAAATCATCCATATACTTTCCTCTGGGCTCAGAAAAAGATTGGATGTATACCTAAACCACAGTTCATAATCTTAGTTAGAACCTCCTCTGAACCCAGAGGAGCTATTTATCATCTCAGTTCTAAATGCTGCCCAAAAAGAGAAAATGAGTCTTCTATAATGAAAAGTCTGAAAGTTGAAGCTATAAAACACAGCATGGAGATCTCTATGCTGAATTTATACAGACTCTTGGCTTCTATCCATCAGTTCAAGTGCAGAAAGCAGCAGCAGCACAGCAATCACCCAGGGAACTTCAAGAGAGACTTTGTTCTCTGTGCTTTGCTTTTCTAGATGGCCTTCTTCTTGCTGATCAAGTTCTCTCCCCAGGGGCAGCTAATAGGCTAACAGTACAGAAGTTTGTTTTGTTCTATAAACCAGCAAGATCAAAGAGTGCTCGGTGCAAAACTTAATACCACTTCTGACTCCTCTCAGAGGGCTGCTACCTCTGTACCACAACTCTTTATGCATTTCGGAATGCTTTTTCCATGCTTTTAAAAATACTTGACAAGATTTAAGGGGGAAAAGTTCATTTGTTTGAAAAATTAAAAGGTAGTTTGTTTCCATGGATTAAAGGTGGTACAGTCCACTGAAGGAAACACAGCACTGAGTATACAGCGTGAGATATTGATATAACAATGTGACTGAAATGCCAATTTCCTAAATGTCTTAACCAATAGTTATTCACAGGTATGAGCTACTGTTCTGTGCACTTTACCTATATTAAAATATTCGATCTTCAGTATAACCTGAAGTTGGCATCACTGTTAATCACAATTTACTAAAAGAGAAAATGCACTTGAAAGAACTCAAGTCAGTTATTCACTGTGTAATTTATTTACTGTCATTCAGTCAGTCAAGTAACACCCAATTTGGAAATCACATGCAAATGCACAGTATCAGTATCAGTATTAAAGAACAGGGAAGGGCCCTCAATGTAGGACCTAGCACATAGGGAAAACAGAGAAACTGCACCAAAGAGAGCTTTGTATAGGGATGTGAGTGTACAACCATAAAATCTCAAGGGTGATGACTCTGATAAATGGTAAAGGGAGACCTTTTAAGAAAGGAAGAGATCCAGCAAAAATGTCGAGCCAAGAAGTACTGTAACAGTCATGGAAACCTCAAAGCAGTTCTGCTTTTTCAGCTAGTTTTGGCAAGATCACTCAAGCTATGGAATGCTCTGTGACGGAGCTAGGACTTTATTCTGTAAGAATGAAAATGCAGGGAGAAATTTTAAGCAAGAAATGACACAGTCAGATTCTACTTACTGCAGGGACAGGGCAATGTGTTAGAAAATGTATACACAAATTATACACAGACATTGGGATCATATACAAAGATAGTGTCAATGGGAAAGGGTACAAAAATAAACACAGGTGAGATGATATTTAAGAATAATCGGGCCAAGGATTTAGCTCGGTGGCTTATGTGCCTGCCTGGCAAGCTCGAGGTCATGAGTTCAATCCCTGGTACAAATAAATAGATAAATAATCTTTAGGTCTAGTGTTTAGAGTAAACAAAGATAGAAAGTTCAGTTGGAGATAATTTAAATAGACGTGTGTACCTACCAAGTGAAAATGTAACCTCTACAGTGGAAAAAATTTTTAGTCAATTGTCCCTCAGACAAAGAACTTCTATATGGAACATATAAAGAACTGGAAAAAAAAAGTCAGACATTCAAAATTCAAAGACCCAATCCAAAAATTGGTATCTGTGGTGAACACACATTTCTCAGATGAAGAAACACAAATGGCACACAAATATCTGAAAAAATGTTCACCATCACTGGTCATTCGAGAAATGCAAATTAAAACACTGAGATTCAGGGGAAAAAAAGGTTTCATCAAGAAATCAACCAATAACAAATGCTATGGGGGTGTGGAGTAAAAATAACCCCTCTGCACTGTGCGGGGAGTGCAGACTGGTGTAACCACTGTGGAAATCAGGGTGGACATTCCTCCAAAAACTAGGATTGGAGGTCTTATGTCACCTAGCTATTCCCCTTCGGGTTATCTTCCTAGAAGATTTTAAAACAACATACCACAGCTATATATGTGCACCCATGTTTACAGCTGCACAATTTGTAATAGCTAACTCTTAAAAACAAGTCAAATGCAAATCAACCAAGGAATGAGTAAAAAAGATGTGGTGTTTTCATACAACAGAGTACTACTCAGACATAAAGAGGGATAAACTTGAGGCTTTTAAAGGTAAATGGATGCAATTTGAGACCATACCCATAAGTGAAATAAATCAGACTCACATGTGTAAACATCATATTGTCTCTCTGATTTGAGAAACTGAAAGAATAAATAAAGTCTAAAATGTACAATAGATATTGTAAAATGAGAAGAAAGTATTCAAAAGTAAAAAGGAACTAGGATGAGAGAGAAGAGAAAGGACAGAAGGGAAAGGGAAAGGGAAAAGATACTGCTGTGGATTAAAAACTGGTGGTCAGGGCCAGGGGTTTAGCTCAGTGGCATAGGTGTCTGTCTGGCAGGCACAAAGTCATGCGTTCAATCCCTGGTACCAAAAAAAACAAAAAACTGGTGGTCAATTTAACACCAGCAGAATTAAACTGGCATGATGCTGGGTGTAGTTGGCCCACCTGAGGAAAGTTGCCAGCATAAAAGGAGATATGGAGAGAAAGAGTAGGGCATTGTGGGTTCTCCTACGTGTCACTGTTTGGAGCCATTGTTCCTCCTGCAGGAGCATGGCATGCTGACTCCCGTGATATGAATTCAGCCATTATCATGAGAGGAGCTCAGGACTTTGTTAGTGACAGTGGCTGAGATTCACTTTGGGGGAGCTCTGGTCCTTATATTGAGCATTGTTTCCTGGCTTTAAAGGGAAAGATGTTTGCTGTTAAATGTCCAGGACAAGCTTGTCACACTGGCTTCCTGACATATGCTCAACTTTCTCATCACTGCAGGAGCTCAGAACCTTATTGTCACTGAGGGTGGCTGTGGTACTTTTTGGGGGAGCCCTGGTAGTTATTCTGTGCATTGCTTCTTGGCTCCAGTGTAGAATCCTCAACCTACTAGAACAGCCCCTTCACCCCACTGACATACATTTTCCAGCCTCCACTGCTGACCTTTGGGCCTTCCCAGTGTAGATCCATAAAACAGACTGGTGTGAGTCACTGCACTCTAGGCCACCAGTTGGGCTCATGGAGGACATTGTCATGGGCTCCAGGTCTTCCACTGACATTACTGTGGGATCTAGGCCATTGGCTGGATTTTCTAGGTCTTTAGTATTACGGACATATTTCCTGCACTTTCTTGTATTTAACTGTAGGTGATCATCATAAAATAATAAGTTTTGTGTCCAGTATGGAATTTTTCTCCTTGAAACCCCTGACTACAACAAACATTGGTACCAGGAGTGGGGTAATTGCTGTTATGTTGCCTGGCCATTTGGCTTAAGAGCCTTGGAAATTAATTTGGAAAGTTTTTGAGAGACTGGCATAGAGGTAGCCCCTGTTTGCTACAAACTATATTGGAGACTCTGGTCAGTGTCTAGAAATCAGAGTACTGGTGGAAATGCTGCCAGGTAAAATGAAGCTCAGGAGATGACTTCCAAGCTTAAGGCAAGGACTGGAGCTCCTCCCAAGAGTGAAATCCATTTGTCCTTCTTCCTTCTCTTTTATACAGTCCAGGTGATGAGCCACCTTAGAGTAGGTCTTCTACATCCTAGAGGGTAGTACTGATAAGCCAGTTTAGTTGAGCTTCTAAATGTCTCAAGTTGACACAATCAATCAACCACTACATACACAAATCACTTATACTATTAGCATCTCTAGTACATTAAAAAAGGAAGGTTTGTGCTAATAGTTAATATATGGATTGCTGAAATTTTTGTGCCCATATCTTTTTAAATATATATATATTATTTATTTATTTATTTATTTGGCACCATGAATCAAACTCAGGACCTTGCACTGCCAGGCAGACACTGTGCCACTGAGCTATAAACCTGACCCAATGCCCTTATCATGTACCCTGAGCAACTACTTTAAATAGAACATGTAATGTGTTAACTATTATTATTCTCCTCTATTATTTTATTAAGAAATTTTGTTTTACCTTTTTTCCATAAAATAAAAAAAAATTATGGACTCCTCTCTAACAGATAGATAGATAGATAGATCGATCATGCATATGTGATAGCCTTGAATGGGAGCAGGAGAAAACTGGAAAGAAAAAAAAAAATCACATGCAGGGCAGTTTCACAAACACTGCTATCTTTACCAAGCAAAATGTTTATAATAAATAATACATAATTTTAAAACTAGTGACTAAGACAGCTAATTCATCACTTTCCTTGAGTAAAACTGCCATTTCTGTACATTAAAAATGTTGTATAAATTTCAACCCAAGCAGAGTTCAGATTTTACTGAACTATACAAATATTAAAGTTAGAAATTGGAAAGCTGACTTAAATTTTCTTTCCCTCGGGTAAATGAAATGTGCATAATCATTTACACAAAAATATGTGACTATTTTTACACACATCCAAGAAACAAGAATACCAAACCAATTAATGATAATACTTCTCTCTCAATACCTTATTTTTTGAGGAAACAAACTAACACTAGGATTGGGCAGAAAACACAAGCAGGAAAGGAAATTCTGGAGTATACTCAAATTCTTATCTCACATACTGAATCCGTGGACAATGAGGATTAACACTCAGAATCATGATTTTATGGTAAAAGCTGTTTTGTATTAACATTATTTAACTATTACTACTAAATTATGAACCCTTAACATGAATTTTATGAATGCACTATTACAAAACGAGAACAAAAATAAATTTTGCTTAATTTACACTTAAATTACATAATGAAGAAAAACCCATATAATACATTTTAAAACCATTTCAATTTCCCTTTTAGTTTTGTAATATCTTAAAATATCTTTGACTTTATAAAATTTTCTATTGATATGTGTAGAAGTAATGATTATCTTATCCTTATCAAACAAAAACCATATAGAAAAAAGATAAACTATAAGTAGATATATCAATTTGGCACAGTACTTCTTTGGTCTAAATTTGTTTTAATAAAGATTTCAGAAAAACAATTTCAGCATGCATTTGTTCATACAGAATGTTCATACAGAAGCAAAACTTGGAATCCATCAAAGCCTACCTGAGTGAGTTAGCTTTATCCTACTGTGTATCAATGGAAGCCCAATCCATGAACCTGGTGATTTAGATAACCTATAGATGGAAGAAAAATTCATTTCTGCATCTTTCCAAAATCTGGTAAGAGCAAGTTGATTGGGAAAGTCATGTAGACTTCTCACCTTTACATAAAAGATGAAACTAAAAAGCCCTTGTCCTCAAATTGCTGTTGAATGTCCTTACTTTGTGAAATCAAGAGGTCAAATGCTGAGTGAGGTTTAGAAAAGATGGTCATGGGATGTGTAGACGCAGCGTAAGAATGAAAACCCCTTTGCCTCTGCATAAAATGCAAAAATGTTTAGAGGACTGCACTGATACTCAGTAACTACTGTGCTCCTTCCTGAGAGGCAGACTGCCTTCCAAATGCTTCCACGTACTTATCAAACACAATCTACACATTGACTCTGTCAGATAGGCAGAAAAGATTTTTTCCAGATGAAGGAAAATGTGGAAACAAAAACAGGATTCAAATGAATAGGCAAACTGAGACAATTATGTATTAATCCTTATAATCACTGTTTGAAAAATGCGTTGCACCCATTATATAAATACACTGACACATCACGATACCAACTAATGGACTAATTTAAATAATTTACATTTAAAAGAGTTACAGGTTAAAACATCTAAGTATCCTGAATTGTAGTATCTGGTATTTTTGTTTTTTCGTATACCACATTGTTTCCAGTGAAAATATTTAATGTATTCCATAAAGATAATGAAGATCATGTCAGGCAGAATTCTTAAAACAGGCAAAAGCATATTGCTTTGAAAAATGAGAGAAATAGTTCATATTGTTTTTACATTTATCTAGAGGAGGGAACACTTTTAACTATTACTTACCTGCTGATTGATGATAGTAACTCTTCCCATGACCATCAGAAAGAGACTCAAACGTGTGAGAGCTGAGCATGTGCTGAGCACTTACTGTTGACAGTTACTCAAGATTGTGCCCACGTTAGAAATGAGAAATGAAGCTCTGAGAGAAGCTTGCCTGTGCCCATGTAGTCTGCAAGCTATAGTCCTAGACTAAGCCTCCAATTCCAAACCTTCTACATACAATGAAAATATTCTGTTATATGAGCTTCCCATCCAGAGGTGGGTCCTATTCCAAGATTTGATGCCCTAATTTTACAAAGTTGACAGGTTAGCCTAGCGCTTACACCTAACACGGGGCTCAGGGAATTATTTTTTGACACAACTTCATGAGGAAAAACTTACAGAAATTAACTGAAGGATTCTTGCAAGTTAAAGAGGGAGAAATAAGGGTTGGTGAATAAAATTATATGACAACTTAGACAAAAACTGGATCCTAGTAGACTGGAGAAAGTCGAACTCAAAAGTTAAAACATAAAACCTTTGTTTTACTTTTGGAAGTAAATATGAGAACAATGAAACAAAGTGTGACCTAGGGTGTTCCTCGGAATCACAGTCACCTTCTCTTTCTGAGGAGAACCCAACAGTTACACAAGCCAAACGCTAACTTTCTAATTTCTGTTTTTTCACTTACATCATCCAGTTATACTTCTTTGCCTTTTATTCCATTGGACCAAAAGTCAACTTTTAGTCTGGGTTGACTGTAGAGACTGAAGAAAGGTAACAATATATATCTCAGAATTCCTTTTCCAGTGTCACTATGACTACTTTCACAACTGGATGTAAAATTTTAATAGTATAATGGATTTTAAAAATTGAATAATATTAAAATGGAATAATATTTTTAAAAGAATAATATTAGAATTTTTTTAAACATTTTTGATATATCATGCTATCAGAGACTGGCTGCCATTATATAATTTTAAAAAAAGATCTTTTAGGTTTGCAGAAAATAGACATACTGTTCTCCCTCTTGTCTAGAAGTTGAAAAACATTGTATCTCCTTCTCCCATGTTAAGTTACCAAGATTGCGATCATATTTTACAATCAACTAAGATGAAGAAGAGTGGTAGGTCCTAAGTAGCTTTTCCAGGGCTCAGCCTTAAGCAGGGTTTACTCAAGGTTCATTTACAGTGGAAAGTTCAATGCAATGAAATTAGTGTTTACTTGTCCATCTTAACTATAAGACTAGAAGCTTCTTAAAGAGAAGGGTAACGTTGCACCCTCTTGTGGTATTTGCAAGGTTCATGACAGGGCCTCAGATTAACAGACAAGTTTGTATGTGTGTATTCACAGGATGAATTGGTGTTCTCTTAAACCTCTATGATCAACTGAAATGCAGAATTCCTTTTCCAGTATCACACTTCATAGCACTATGACTTTGTAACCTTATTTTTAAATGGAAAGACTTCATACAATATCATATGAATAGGTTATGGCATATACCTAGCTATCCCCCCAAAGCCTCATGCACACTCATTGGTGAGGCTTTTCAGAGCTGGTGGGATCTAAAGTGTGTGATACTAGGATTAACAGTGTACAGTACTAAATTAGTTCACTGATTAGAATTAGCATAGTTTTGGGTATGGCTGAATGGATTTACTGAAGACAGAAGCCTCACACTACATGTGGATAGCACCACCAAAAAAGACTTAAAGCCTGAGAGGTATAAAAGGAAAAAGAAAGCTCTCTGCTCACTGCATGCTGCCTTCTGCCTGCCATACCATGGACTGTTTCTTCTTGCAATGCCCCTTGTATCTTGGGCCACCCACCCTGCCTTGGAGGCAACCTACTAAAACCCCTAAAAACTGTGAGCCCAAACAAATCTTTTTTCCTTTAACTTTTAGGTGTCAGGTATTTTGTCTCAGTAAAATTGAGACAGTATACATCAGATATTACATTACATCTGACACAAAAACCACAACCTTAGTGCAATCCAGAAAACACAAACTGAACGTTTTCATCCGTTCTATATTGTATCAAACTATAGCAGCCTTTGTTTAATATATAGAGACTTATAGGCAACAGAAGGTGGCATTGGGTATATATTCCTAAAGAATAATAGTGCTTTTTACCAGAAGCCAGACATATAAGTGAATATGGCAACTTCTATATACAACATTCTATCTCATTTAATCAAGTTTTATATAAATTGTATTAATCAATAAACACAGCTAAAATACCAGAACATGTAGAGATCAATTTCTAATAGAGGGAGATAAATAAATAATATAGTAGTAAATTATTTATATGCTTAAAATTCAGCATCCTGGTAAAAAGCACAAATTAAAGTATACTGGAAGTCCTATGGGAGAGTCACAATTTTATACAGAGTGGTTGGTCTGTGCATCGCTGGAAAGGCAACACTTCAGCAAAGTCTTAAAAAAGAGACTGGGACCTGAGTAATGCAATTTAAGTAAAACTTAACAGCAAGAGCAAAGACTGGGGACAGGAAGTATGCCCAGGGAGCAAAATGGGGTAACACAGAGTTAGCAACAAAAATAAAGGTAGAAAAAAAAAGAGAGAGATAAAATGACATAGTAGGACTTCAGCTTTTGAAATAAGAGAAATGGGGAACCAATAGATACTTTTGTGCTGATCTGAGGTTTGAAGATATTTCTTTGGAGTAAGGTGTGAGGGTACCAGCCTGTAATCCGAGCCAGCAAGAAGTTTGTATAGATGAGGTGAAAAGATATAGGAAGGGAGAGAAGGCAGAAGCAGAGAAAAAAAGAGAAGAGAAAAAGAAGGTGCCCTGGGACCAGACTTGAAACAAACACATGTTATAAAGTCCAGAGAAGAGAGAAGTGAACAGCAGGACAGAGAAGCAGAGGCTGATGAGAGTGGCCACTGGGAAGTCTGAAGTTGCACAGCCCAGGAAGGAAGAACTTGTAAAACAAAGCAGCCACTTCACTGGCCCTTCTGAAATAAGCTTTCACTGGAGAGGATTACAACGTTCTAAGCGTTGCGTGAACGCACAATGGGTGACTGCAGGATTTCACTGGTAGATACTGGATAACAACGCCTGACTAAAAGAATCACAAAAGCCATCTGCAAAGTATAACAAGGCAATTGACTTGGACATACAGATGAGCAGAATTTTCAGTAGAAGACATCTGTCTCATAACATACGAGATAAGGAGAATCAATAATATTTATTTAACATCCCTCTCATATCTATATTTTTATTTTAGGAAAAAAAAATCACTCTCAGCAGCAGCATACTGCCCCAAGTTTTTCAGTGGCTAAAAACAAAATGTAAACCTTTTGGAGGAAATCAGAGGACAAAAAAGAACATGTAATAGTTAGGAAAAAGACATGATAAAATATAGCCAAAATAATACTACCTGGAATGAAATAATTATTGTTTATTAAGTACTGGCAATGAGTACTATACTTGTATTACCTCATATCCACTCATCCACTTGTAAAGTTCTTACATACAATTATTTCAGTTTTTAAGATGAGAAAGTCCTGACTCAGGATAGTATGACTTTTCTATTGCCATCCAGGTACAGAGTAATTAAGCTAGGTTTGAAATAATTTTGCAATGTACTCGAAGTCAGAATTTCTTGGGTTGTATTCCTTGCTTTTGTAAATCACCTGATAACTTCAGTAAATCACTAGGAATTACCTTGGCTGAGGTTTCTGAAGTGCAGAAAGATGTACTTAGCAAGTTTATTGGAGCACATGGTTTCATTAAAATAAGTAAGATAGACCCTGTCAAACAAGAAGGAAACCAAGAGTGGGCAGAGAACAGAGAGAAGGAGACATAAAAGAATTAAGATGTATCATGCACATGTACCAGCCCCTCATGATGATTGTAATCCCGTACTGTAAATATGTACAAAAAATTAAATTGAAGGAAAAAGCAATGAAGGTTGGAATCAACAGTTCATCAGTCATGGACTTCAATATTTTTCAACCATTAAAGAACCTTAAAATTATGTCTTTGCCTTGATCATCTAAAATTGTCAACTGAGTATTCCACCAAACTACAGAATTACAAAAACAGATAAGCTAGAGCAGACATGATGAAATTTCAAAATTAATTATCATAAATTTATTAACAATTTGCTATAAGCAACAAAGATATAAAATTTGAAATAACTGAATAATATTCTCCAAATCATATGTTAATTACTTAAGTAGATATAAGTCTTTAATACTCGCATTATCAATTACAGTGCACTTTACCTATTATTGGACTATGCCTGAATGTTTTCAGTTGTCTTTTTTCCAGATTCCTCTTAAAATTATTGTCAAGCAAGGAGTAATTCTATTGTTTTATTGTCACCTACTTTTAGGCTTTGATTCACCTTAGATAAGTCCAGACTTATCAGCGTATACAGGGTATCTTAGTACTAGGAGAGTTGACACATAAAAGTTCAAAAGTTTGTTTTCCCAGTATTAACAAATGGCCCCATCTTATGCCTTTGAGCTATTTTTTCCTTTAAATATAAAGCTATAGTTTAAAATCCTGCACAGTGAGCCAAAGGTGTACTTTTCTCTTTATGCATAATATAAGCATTATTCTCAAACCATATCAGATGCAATAAAGATTTTGCCCATTCAATTTTATACTGTCATCTGGAGGAAACTGGATTTTAAAACCTGTACTTTAGGAAGTTCATACCAACTGATATAAATAAGTAGATAAGCCTACCACACAAAAATGTAAACACACAATATTACACAAAAAGTCATTTTTAGATTGTAAGCAAATAACAAACAAACACCTGCATCTGTTTTTAGACATTTTTACCAGAATTAAATTTCAAGTATATTTTGGGACAAAAAAGTCAGCATCAAGTCAAATTTCCTATTATGCTCTCTATACAGAAACCATTTCAAAACTCTGATATGATAGTATGTTATATAAAATATTGGTATTAAATCATGGAAGCAGTGAGCTCTGTAAAAGTCAAAACAGATATTGGTGTTTTCTAAATTGTAGTTCAAGGGTGGATGCATCATAAAAATCTCTGTTCAAGATAGTATTTGCTTTCTTAACCCTTGAGGAAGAAAGGAAATGGTCCATCTATTCTCATTAATCCAAAATATATCTGGTAGACTCACTAGCACTTGGCTTAAATTAGTCACAAAGTGGGTTTTATGACTGAAGGTTGGGTGAAAATAAGCTCAGGTATATAATGGCATTTCATTTACTGTTTCTTATAAATATAAAAGAAGACACTAACATTGAAAACTTGACCCAGGTCAGTTTTCCCTATTTTTCCTTTTATGACTTCTTTAATATTTATCAGTTGGATAAAATTACCAATTTTCCTCAAATTCAGATATACTAAAGAGAAAAAAATCAAAAATATATATGGACTTCTTGAGTAACTTACCAGCAAACTGTGGTCAACAATAGTATTCCATATGTAATACATAACTTAAATAAAGAGCCTTTGATTACATTCTAGTGCATGTGGAAAATGGCTTCTGTCTTGCATTAGTGTCCATTCTCACTAAAACAGGCTGAAGTCCTTATTTATAGATGAAAATAGATTAGGCTTCAGAAGTGATCACTTCATGATCCTTGGTGCAATTCTCAGTTCACCATATAGTGGGCACTGATATCAATGTACAGTATAAATTAACTATACATAGTTAATTTATAGTTAATTTATGTGTCTTTAAACTACAGAGTGATTTCAACATCATAACTTTTCTAAATTTTGTGACAACAGGCTCTTAAACTTTACACATTCCTGGTGTGTGATTTCTAAGTACCTGGATATGGTCAAATGTTCAAACTAAACTAACTTTTTACGTATCAATTTCTCTCTTGATATGTAAAACAGCAATTTAAGGTGTTCTTATTTTTCTGGGAATGGAGACGACTGAGTTTAATCCCAGTCAGAATATAACTGGGCCAACCACATACTGGCTGGCCAATGATTTTACATTCTAATGTCAAAATATTGCTTGTGACACTTGGAGCTGAGCTGAAACTTGCCAACAGGTTATCTGGCGAGCTGAATTCTGAGTGAGTGGTATAACTGATGTGACTATCTTAAAATTCAAGCCTCTGGATTCCAAAACTAACAGGACTTAAGGGGACCTGAAGAAAATTTTAGGGCAGGTACATTTTCCCAATCTCTGTTCTGGAAACCAGAACTAATGGAAGAATGGAACTGTTTGTATTCACTTAGGGATGGCAGAAGGCATTATTTTCTTCTACGTAATAATGAGTTGAAAAAGTTTTATTTAGACTACAAGAACTAAATTCTTTCCATTCTCATAACACACATGAGGAAAAATATTGCTTAGGGACTTATATAACATTTTCTGAAACTCAAAGTGATTAAATATTGGCTGTACCACATTGTCAAGTATTGAAATTATTAAAATGAATGTGAAATCTGCTATTTTGGCAGCCTACATTAATTTTCATCTTCCTGGAGTGGACTGGGAACAATCATAGCTGAAAATGCTACTTTGGGGCTAGATTAGCAGGCAACCAATAAGATACTCATGCAACCAAATTTTCTAAAAGATACATTGCAGTCATAATTGGAGGCTAGCATCTTGTTTCCAGTCAGCAGTTGTGAGAAGGTAGAAGAAAAACTTAACTATCATATAACTATATCTCTAATTTTATAAAATAGAAACAATATTGTTGAGAGAGTTGACAGGAAAGTGAGATAAAGTAAAAAAAATCACTCTGCACAACGCCTAGCACATAGGAAGTACTCAATAAAGTTAAGAGTAATTGGTTTCTTTTGAAACTGAGTGATGATAGAATGCTGTTGAATATAACCAGCAGAATTTGCTCCAGCCAACTTTCCTTTCTGCAAAGCTTTCCATATAAACTCAGTGCCAAGGACTGCAACTGAGATTTAGAATACAAAATAACCAAAACAGGATAACAAATGAAACGAAATTATTCTTCAGTGTTCCTCTAAAAAATGCTGCCCTACATGGTCTTTAAAAAAACTGTAGGATTATGTATTTCCTTTCAGAAACAAGGCATATTCTCATTTAGTCTGTACCACTGTCTAGTCACACACTGATTTAGAATTTTGGATCTCAAATATACTTAAAGCTGGTTTAAGCAGAATGACTCCTTACATGATGATGTCAGTATCTGGACTCCAAACACAGGAATGAGGCTCAGCACTGAAAACAAACTCCAATTCTTCTGTTCTATTGATTATAATCACTTTTTTCTCTCTTCCTTTCTTGCTGTCTTAGCATTGTTTCAGCAACAAAACTGGAAAGAGGAATGATGAGACAGTGAGAGGCAGAAGGCCTCCTCTCCCCATCCTGTCATGCCCAACACGGTGATACAGTCTTTGATTTCTGACATGTCCTATCTGGAGGCTTCAGAGATAACCACATGGGTAGCTTACATCCATGAGCATGGTTAATTCTTGACTGTGTCAATACCTGCTAAATCGAAAGTACCGAGGATTGTGCCTGGCACATAAAAGATGCTCAATAAATGTTTGAATCAGATAAAGTAATTATTCATAAAGCAGTGCTAACACTGGAGATTCAGAACTTGAGATGACAGAATGTGCCGACAAGACACAGTGACTAGCATTATGACCGTTTTTCTTTTACAGGTTATAATCAGAACACTGGTTCTCAAATGAAAGGGGGAACACTACACAGTGAAGTAGCCAGCTTCCAAATCACAATCACAAATAGGCAGCCTTTCCATACACACTCCTAGGGAACACTGAGAGCCGTGTAGCACTAGCTCTGGAAATACAAACTATCCGGACTCAGTGTGGTTAAGTAACAGGCAGGATTAGTTACCTAGGGCCAGAGTGTAGATTTGCACATTTGTTTTCAATCAAAAAAAGTAAAATGTGTTTCATTTTACTCCAGTAATCAAGAAATATAGGCATTATATGGGTTAAACTTTTTTGTTTTTTTTTTCAAAATATGGTGCTTATAAATTGGCCTAGACTTTAAAATACAAGTTGCTGAATATCATTTCTCAAACACCAAATCAATATTTGTGAGATAGGAGAAGGACTTAGGGATATACATATTAATAACACCCTCCAGATGATTTATATTTTCATTCCCTGAGCTAAGGAAAACATGTGACGATAAGACTAAAATAAGCATTATTTAAATCTTTCAGTTATAACTGAAAAATCTCTTTGGAGGTAGAAAACTGGAGGGGATACTCCAGAGGGGAGCTTGGACATTGATAAAAGCTTTGCATTTTGTGTACTCTGCGAACTTTTACAATGTGCAGCAAGACAAGTAGCCAGTTAAGGTTAGCATCCTAAGTGCTCTAGAGATTGTCCTGCATTATAAAAATCAGCTAAAAGCCCAAGTGCTTTCATCCATTTTCCAAAATTAAAGTGTTGGCTATATTGGAAAGGTTATATTTTCAAAATAAAATATCATGTTTACTTCTAGGATAGAATGCAGTACTGCAGCAAAATAACAAATTACTACCACTTAAATACTGTTTTGAAATTCCTTCACAATAGATATGCAAATTCTTACATGGATTATACTAAAGGGAAATTTAAAGGATTGCTTGGTATTTACAAAACACCACAAGGAAATGAGATTATTTTACCTAGTACAATTGAAAGTATTGTAATGTCTACAAATACTGTAATTCTGAAAGTAAAAATCTTTAATTCATAAATACATCAATAACATACATCTCATCTTCACATTCACTACTTTACAGAGTTATGAAGATAAAATTAGTTTAGCTAAAATGTGCCTCCGTGGTTAGTTACTCATTTTAGAATCTTTCATTTACTAGAAAACAACACTTTGTTTTTCCATATCTGTTTCGCTTACACTGTTCACCAATACTTGGGGAAAATCACTAGACCTCAACAGTCAGTTGAACTTCATGTATTCCTGTTCTTAATTTTAGAAGACTGAGTTCCACTTTGGGGCCACAGACAATTTTTATACAAGTAGCAAGCAAAGGATAGTTTTAACACTGCTAGGGGTAGGAGGGGGAGCATACTGGTGATTCAGCTCAACACCTGACACTCTTAGGCAAACCGGGTACTACTGAGCTACAGAAACAGGCAAGTCATCCAACCATCCATCCATCCATCCATTCACTCATTCATTCACTAGGTATGGAGTCCCTCATGCAAAAAGCTGGCCTCGATCTTGTGATCTTTGTACTTCAGCCTTCTAACTTGAGATTACATGTATACACCACCATACCTAGCTAATTTAAAATTCTTAAAGTTATTTTATTTAAAAAGAGTATATAACAGAGATATTTTATGTCTTGCAAAACCTGAGGTATCTATGATCTGGTTTTTCACATTAAATGTTTAGTGACCTCTTTTATTATACTACTTGAAAAATCTTATGAAAATCTGATAATTAAATCAACTACTTTGCCTTCCACCAGAAAGACTGTGAAATTGCTTTGTAGAGCTCAAATAAATGAAATAATGGACATAAACTAATACAAAGTAAAGAGGGTCTAACCAGTATTATGAAAATTGAAACGGAAGTTTCAAACAGAATAAATACAAAGCTACTACAGAGACAAACTTCTGTATAAAATTTTAATGACTTGAATGTACCCATATTGTTTCTAAAATTATACTGACTCATCTTCGAAATACTCGTAAGTCTGGATAACTACAAAATTGCAAGTATGGTTCACTAAAGAATATATTTAAGTTTGTATAAAACTCCATTTGATAAGAAGAAAAGGAATTTCACCAATGCATTAATGAGTCAGAGCTCAATAATATTTTCTGAACAAATGAAATAAAAGAGCTTAATTTATATTAATTCAAATTTTAAACATTAGTTTTCTCCATTAGTGTAGTATCAACTCCTTAAGAAGTTTTACAGATAAAGCGCTACATATTAATACACCTTGCTGCTGGCCATCACACATCATCCGTATTGGAGATTTTATAATGTCAGTCACCCAAAGCCTTCAATTTTATCCAACAGGAATAATAATTTCTATCTTTATACAACCACAGACTCTTCTCCTGGGAAGAAGGCTTAGAGAAAGACGCATGTACAATACATGCATAGTGTCATCAGAAAAGAAATGTCAATTCTATCTGCAAGGACCTTGTACTGGTTAATGGCAAAACATTGTAACACATGACACAAAATCCTTCCTTAGCCCCTAGCGCAACCATAAGGAAGAAAACATGCTAATCAGGTAATAGTTACAGATGTTTGAAGTTTACGTGAACTCTTACATGCCCAGGAAAAACAAGACTGTGAACACAGAAGACTTCCCATAGTGGAATAACTGGTTCAAAAGGCTGAAACGTTGGCGACTGAATAACGTAAAAACTGGTTTCCCTCAGAAATACAAATATTTTACTGCTTCATCCAGTCACCTTTCCCTTGCCTTGCTTCCTTCTTTTGTGATAAATAAAAACTTCCAATTATGATACAAAATAACAGGGCCAGGGATGTAGCTTAGTGACACAGCTACTGCCTGGCAGGCATAAGGCCCTGAGTTTGATTTACAGTACCAAAAAAAAAAACAAATTTAAAACAACAATTATGAGAATCAAAAAGCACATGAATTTCATGGGACCACACAATGTTTACAGGCCATAAGTTACTATTATATCTTTTTTCTTTTCTTTTCTGTTCTTTCTTTCTTGCTTTCTTGCTTTCTTTGTCTTTTTGAGGCAGTGTTTTGCTATGCAATTCAGGCTGACCTCAAACTCACAGTGATGCTCCTGCCTCATCCTCTTAAGTGCTGGAATTACAGGTATGTGCCACTATGCCCAGTCTATTATATCACTTTTATGTTTTCTAGAATATGAAGAATGACTGGAATAATATTTTTAAAAATCGTTAAAATACAAAAGATCATCTAAAATTCCAAAAGCAGTTACCAAGTCAAAATAAAAAGTGCTTCCTAATTATAAAAGATTGTCATGTGAATGTCCTAATTTTATTATAAATTATTATAAATTAACATAATAGTGATGTTACTAACTAAACCCATCCAATTAATATATCACCTCCAATATTTATCCATATGTAAGATCTGAAATTCAGTTAGGTTGTACTGAACTGTCATTGTATTTCTTCATTTAATTTTTGTTACTACCATGCTGTTTTAATAACTGTGGTTTTGTAGGAAAGTTTGAAATCAGGTGAGGCATTCAGCCTTGTTGTTTTATTCATCATTGGTTTAGCTAATAGAGGTATTTTGTTAATTTGCAGGCTCCTTTTATATTTCTCTAAAAAATAACTTAGTAATTTTGACAGGGAACTCACTGACTCTTTGGAGTACTTTGGGTACTATGCTCATTTTAACAGCATTGATTCTTCCTATCTGTGAACATGGGATATTTATCCACTTATTTGTGACTTCTTCAATTACTTTCATTAATATTTTATAGTTTCAGCACACAGAATTTCCTTTGGTTAGATTTATCATTGAAGTTTTTATTTCTGAATCTAGCACAAATATAATTATTCTCTTGACTCTTCACCTAGATCGCTAGTTACAGAAATGATCTGATTTATTTATGGTATTTTTTTTTACTGACATTTTACACCATTTGTTTATTAGTTCTAGCAGAGTTTTGCTGAAGACTTTACATTTTTAAATATACACATTCATGTCATTAGGAAAGAGTGACTATATTTTTCCTTACTTATACACTTCTATTGCGTTCTCTTGCTAATTGCCGTGGGAAAGAATTTCAATGTTAGTATTTTTTTTATTTGTTTTGTGTTGTATTTTTCTGACTTCAATACCACATTGAATAATGTGGGGATACTTCTGATTCTTTAGACCTTGGAGGAAAATTATTTTTCTTTATTCTCTCTACAAAATATAATCTGTGAGCTTTTCTTACCATGTTAGATACACTCCTTCTGAACCTAATTTAATGAAGGTATTTATTACAAAAAGCTTTTGGATATTCTCAAATGTTCTTCAGGAACTTAATTAGACGATCATATGCTCTTACCTTCATTCTTTAATGTGATTTACATATTAATAACTTGCATATGGTAAGCCATCATTGCTTCCGAGGGATGAGTCCAAATTGATCATGGTAGTTGATACATTAAATATATTCTTGAATTTATTTGAATAGTATTTACTCAAGAGTTTTGCATCTGCATTCATCAAGGATATTTTCAAATAACTTTTATTTTTGTTTTTGTTTTTGTAAAGTTCTTTTCAGGCTTTGGTATGAATGTAACATTGGTCTTGTCATATTTGGAAATATTTTTTCCTCTTCTATTTTGGAAAAATGTGAGTACTCTTTTTAGTTTTTCTTCAAGTGCCTGACAATGTAGCAGGAAAGCCTTAGGTCTTGGACTTTTAATTTAATGTCAAAATTTCTATTATTGATTCAGTCTCTTACCTCTTTATTGGCCTGTCCAGATAGTCTAGTTTTAATAGATTGTATGTATCTAAAACTTCATTCACTTCATGGAGGTTATCCAAAATATTAGCTTGCAATCTTTAATAATCCTTGTGAATTTTATTCTATCACTTATAATGTCTCCTTTCCAATTTTGAGTTTATTTGTTTACATCATCTCTTTTTAGCCACTTTAACAGCTTCATGTTTTTATCTTTCCAAAGGAATAAACTCTGAGTTTCATCAGTCGTGGATACTGGCTTCTTGTTCTTTATTTCATTTATTTCTGCTATAATCTTCATTTTCCCCTTTGTTTTTATTATCTTTGGGATTACTTTATTCTTTTTCTACTTTTAATTGTTATTAGTACATGCTTGTACTATTAGTATAAGCAATGATTACATTCATTGTATAGAATTGGTATATGTACATAACACATCTCAATTCATTTGGTTTTTCCCCTTCTGTCAACAGCCCTTTTATTTCATCAGCATCAAATTCATTTATTTTTCTTCATAAATTTAATTACCATAGTTGCTTTTCTGGTTTCTTGATGAGTAAAATAAGTTGTTTCTTTGAGATCTTCCCTTATAGGTATTGCTTATTGCTTATTGTTATAAACTTCCCACTTAGAACTTGCTGCATCCTATAAGATTTGGTATACTGTATTTCCAATTTCTTTGTTTCAATTTCTTTTGTAATTTCCCTTTCAATGTGCTCTGTGACCCATGTTCTATCAGCATGTTGTGTAATTTTTATGGATTGTGACTTCTCTGAAATGCTTCCCTAGTGTTGATTTCTAGGGAGCAGAAATGATATTTGATATTGTATTTTAAATTTGCTCAGACTTGTTTGGTTTCCTAATTTAAGATTTGCCCTGGAGAATGCTTATTTGCACTTGGGAAACAATATTACACTGTATCTGATGAAATGTTTTGTATATGCCTATTAGATCCAATTGATCAGAAGTTTTGTACAGTTCTAAAATTTCTGGAATGATCTGTCCACTGTTAAAAGCAAGGTATTGAAGTCTTCTACTACTACTGCACTGCAATCCACCTGCCCTTTCAGATTATTTTGTATATTTAGTCTTCCCAATGTTAGGTGCTTCCATATTTGTAATTGTTACTTAGTCACTTCACTAGATGACACCTCTACCATTAATGTGATCTTTTCGTGTCATTTTCAGTTTTGACTTAAATTCACTTTGTCTAATGTCAATATCAACATCCCTGCTCTCTTTCATGCTTTATCAGCATGAAATGGTAATGGGATATCTTTTTCTGCCCCATTTCCTTTTACTCTAAGGGAGTCCTTGCAAATGAGGCAATGCTCTTCAAAACAGAAATAACTGAGCTATATTTTTCTATTTATTCGATAACTTTTTAAAAAGAATTTAATTCAGTTGCATTGAAGATATTTATTGATATTAAGGATTTTTGACTGCCATTTTGCTAATTGTTTTTTTAAAGAGAAAAAAATAAAACTGATACAGAATTTCAAAACAAGATAATAGGAAAATAACAATGGTCAATATATTGTGCATTGTTATCTTAAAATAGTTGCTCAGTTTACAAGATTAAAATTAGCAAAACTGATATAGGAACAAACCATTCTCTTCAACTAACAGAAATTAGTAAAATAACTCTTAGCTATCATGTATATATATATATACATATATATTTTTTTCTTTTCCCTCTCTTCTCCTTCCCTCCATTCCAGTTCTTTCCTTTTGAGTAGTTTCTTTCTCTTTCACAATATTTACTGAAGATTTTTGGTCTTATTTACTTGTTCAGTTTCTTACACTGGAGAGACACTACAGTGTTTACATGTGTGAGTCTGATTTATTTCACTTGAGTATGGTCCCAAATTGCATCCATTTATCTACAAAAGCTTTGAGTTTATCCTTCTTTATAGCTGAGTAGTACTCCATTATATAAAAATACCACATTTTTTTTTTATCCATTTCTTAGTTAATGGACATTTGGGTTGTTTCCAAGATTTGGCTTTTACAAATTGTGCTGCTAAAAGTATGGGTGAACATATATCACTGTGGCATGATGTTTTCAATTCTTCTGGGAAAATATGCAGAAGGAAGACAGCTGAGTTAAATGAAACCTCTAATTTAATTTTTTGAGGAATCTCTGCACTGATTTCCATGGTGGATGCACCAGTCTACACTTTCACCAAGAGTGGAGAAGGGTTCCTTTTTCCCCACAGATCTGCCAGCATTTGTTATTGGTTGATTTCTTGATGACAGCCATTCTTTCTAGGGTAATATGGAATCTTGGTGTTATTTTAATTTTCATTTCTTGAATGAAAAATGATGTTGAACATTTTTTCATATATTTATTTTCCATTTGTATTTCTTCATCTGAGAAGCGTGTATTCATCTCAGATGTCCATTTTTGGACTAAGCCTTTGAATTTGGGGGGGTCTAGTTTTTTTCAATTCTTTAGCTGTTCTAGATAGAAGTTCTTTGTCTGAGAGATAGTTGGCTAAATTTTTTTCCCACTCAATTTTCTTTTCACTCTGTTGGTGATTTTTTTTTATGTGCAAAACTTTTTAATCAGATAAGAACCCAGTTGTTTATTCTTTGAAGTATTACCCATATAGTTTGGTTTTTGTTTATGAACTCTTTATCTACCCCTACATCTTCAAGATTTCTACCTATTTTGTCTTCCAGCAGATTTAGTTTTTCTGTTTTAATATTTAGATCTTTGATCCATTTTGACTTTAGTTAGTGCATGGTGATAGACATGTGTCTAGTTTTAGTCTTTGGCATGTGGAAAGTCAGTGTTTCCAGCACCATTAATTAAAGAGGCTATCTTTCTTCCAGTGTTTGCTGTTTTGAAGGCATTTTTGTAATATTGTACTGTCTTAGTTTTCAGTTTGATTTTTTAGATGTTTTAACCATTTCTAGTTATGTTCTGTTCTTCTACAAACACTTTATATGAAATATCTACCACTTAAAGCAATCTATTTCATTGTAATAACAATTTAATTTCAGTTACATACAACTCTATATATTTTTACCCTGATATCTACATTTTTTTTATTTCTGGTGTCAGAATTTACATTCTCTTTGTTTTTCTCTGTAGATTTTTTTTTTAAAAAGCAAAACAGAAAAGAGGATGGAAACAATATAGAATTTCAAAAAATAGGAAACTAATACTAATTAATACATTACATATTGTCATCTTAGAAGTAGGTTTTCAGGTTACAAGATTTAGGCACAAAACAATGATCAAACAACCAAACAGTGAAAGCATAAACTGTTCTTTTGGATGAACTAACAGATTAGTAGTATAGTTACCTTATATATAAAAATTGTATATATAGATAAAATATATAGTTTTACATATTGTATATATATATATATAAAGTATAAATCTATAGAAGATATATATATAGATATAGATATATATAAAATCTTTCCCCTTCTTTTTGTTCTTTCTTCTAGAATGTTTTTTGTTTTTTTGGTTTTTTTTTTTTGGTACTCGGGATCAAACTCACAACCTTGTGCTTGCCAGGCAGGCACTTATGCAGCTGAGCTAAATATCTGGCCCTGTTCTTTCTTCTCTCCCAGTTGTTTGAGCAACTTTCTTTCCTTTTCATTGTTATGATATCTATTGTACATTTTGAATCTTATTACTCTTTTAGTTTTCTCTTTTTTACACTAGGGAGACAATATATTTACAAATGTGAGTTTCACTTCTGAGTATGTTCTCAAGTTGCCTCCATTTACCTATAAAAGCCTCAAGATTATCCCTCTTTATAGCTGAGTAATATTCCATTGTATAAAAATACCATATCTTTTTATCCATTCTGTGGTTGATGGGCATTTGGATTGTTTCCAAGATTTACCTATTACAAACTGTACTGTTATTCATTCAAGAATTTACATTTTCTAACATGAATCTATTCGCAATTTATTCTAGCTACAATTTTTACTAATCACTTTGTGTTTTAACCTTTAGGGTAGAAATAATATCTTACATACCGTCATTATAGCCCAAGAATACTCTGAATACAAGTTTATATAATAATATATAAAAATTATTGAGTTTTGTGCTTTTGAAAATTTCATATTATTAGTTAACCTTTTCCTTCAGGTTAACTTTAGAAAATCCTGAAAACCTGATCTACTGTTGAATCTGTAACATCATAACAAGGTGACCAGTGCTTGCTCTAAGTACTCTAATTGGCTGAGACCTTGGTATTGCTCTGATTTTTTTTAAAAAATTCCTTAGGTTTTCTTTGTCTAGAAAAATTTGTTTTTCTTATTTCTGAAAGTGAGCTTTGCTACATCAAGTATCCTTGGCTAGACTTTTCCCTTCTGTCCTTTGCAAATACCATCTGAGTTACTCCTGTACTACAAAATTTCATCCAGGTCTGTGTCATGTTGTACTGGTGCTCCTTTGTGTGTGATGTGCTTAAGGATTCCTCCTCTCAGAATTTTTATTCATCGATATTTTTCTTAATTTGATTATTATGTGTCTTGAGTTATCCATTTGTTGGTTGAATTTGGAGATCTCTACATGTCTTTTACCTAGAAGTTGAAGTCAACCTTGAGTTAATGGAGCTTTCAACCATTACTTAAGCGTACTTCCTGGTCATTTTTACTTTCACTTCTCCTGCATCTTCTGTTAAATGAAGGTTTAGTCACTTGATAGTTTCCCATAACTCCTACAAGATATCTTCATTATTTTTCCTTTCTTTTTCTTATTGCTCTTCTGATTAATTCCAAATGGTCTATTTTAAAGCTCATTAAGTTTTCTACTGTTTGTGACAGATTTCTAGTAAGATTTTAACTTCAGTCACGATGTTCTTCACCTGTAGAACTCCTATTCAGTTTTTTTCCTTTGTTTCCATTTATTTGTCACACTTTTAATGTTGTTCACATACTGTTCTCCAGATTTCATTTAATTTTCTCTTTGCATTATAATTCACTGAACCTCTTTACGTGGTTTGTTCTGAATTTCTTTTCATTAATTTTATAGATTTCCTGTTCTTCATAGTCAAATATTGACTTATTAGTTTTAGCATGTCACAATACATAATTAATGTCATTCATGTGTCCTTGCATTGTTGTGTCTGCAATTAACTTCCCCACCACCCGGGGTCTCTTATAGCCTTACTTAGCAGGAAGAGACATCCTATCTAGTCTAGTCTGGGATTCTAAAAGAGCCAGTTGGTTACAATCTAAGAGCTAAGTCCCCACAGTCTGGCAAAATTTTGGCTGAGTCCTGCAATAACTTGTGAAGGTGACTACAGGACTGTAGGCTGGGTTTCAAAGTCAGAGAAGAGTTCCTGGTTACTGGTGGGACCTGAAACTGCCTTCATTAGAAATGCATGAATGAGGACTGCCTGTCACAGAAGAGGTAGGAGACAGACATTTGAACTCCAGGTCAACAGGAGCTGTTCTCTACACATCTTCAAGGTCTGCAGGGGTAAGACCTTCCCTACTGGCTGGGATCACTGCTTAGGCTTTCTGGCTCGGTAGAACCACTGCTTGACGGTCAGGTCAAGTGTGTCTACCCACATCCATGTTTCTCCAGTTGGGCAATGTAGGTCTCACTATCCCTGAGTGTTGTTTCCAGGTGGAATGGAGACCAGCCATCTAGGGGCAGAAGCTAGATTAAATTTCACTCTTTCTGAAGGCAAGCAGTTCAGCTTTGCAGATGGGCTATAGTTTCACTGGTATACTGAGCAGGCACCCCAGAGAGCAGAAACCCAAAGAAGCACTGAAGTCCACATGTGAGTTACTATCATTTCTGCCACCTGACTTTGGGTGCTCTACAGCAGATCACATCACAGGGATCATCATCTCTTCCTGACATACGTCTTGAATACTAGGGAGGCTAGATGCTTATGTCTTGTTCTCCTTTCTCAGTGTAGAAATTGTGGGCTCAGGAAAATCCTGTTTTGTATTATACCAATTTGATAGAGGAGAAGCCACAGTGTTTTTGAAAAAGACTGTTCTTTTCATTCTTCTATTACAGTTTTTGTGCAGTTTACAGAATGTATGGACACTTGAGTTATGTTTCCAAGTGCTGGCAATGTCAAGGCAATGTTGTGGTCTCTAGATAATTGCTAGATGAACTTGTCATGGGAAGAGTGGACTCTTGAAATTTCAAATTCTTCCATCTAGCTGTTGGTACTTCCTAGTAACTGTAATTGTTTTTAAAAGTTTATGTACCACACTTACACAATACAGTGAAATGTAAATGGCCCTCTGAAAATACTGCAATTTACATTACATTCGGGTTACCATCATTTACCAAAAGTAACTTCAAAGGACATTAGAAAGCATGTTAAATTATCTTCAGTTCCTATGCAGTGGTCTCTAATAAAAATTACTAGTAAAAATAAAAGATGGAATGAATGATGTCGAAATGACTTCTAATTAAACTAATGGGCTTCAGCTGTGTCTATATTAGTGGTGACTCAAAAGAAAACAATGTATGCAAAACATCTTGAATAAAATTTTGTGAATATAGAACATTTCTCATTTACACTAGCTGAAGAATTAAAATTCTGTGTTCACTGTGTTACTTTAGAACAGCTTCTGTGAGCAACTGAATGTTTGGCAAATTGAACCTTTATGGCCAGATAACATTAGAAAGGTACTAGTCTTGGAACTAGGGTGCTTTATCTCTTTGGATCTTTCACTAGTTAGCTATATGACTTCAGGGAATCATTTAACTTTAGAAGTCTGTGTTATAGATGCACCCATGTTTACATATGCATATAGTTCTTATAAATAAACTACATGGCTATATTTCACCCACTTGTATTACAGTATATTATTGCAAAGACTATCAAATGTTCATCAAAATCTGCTTCTTCCTTGGTATGCATTAAATGGTATCTCCCATTCTCCATAAATTACACATTGCCATGAGTTTTAAATACAATGGAATCCAATGTGATATGTCTACATAAAACTCTCTACCTTGTGACTTGTTGGGGTGGCAATGATCAGAATGCCCTTGAAAATACCTTGTTAAAAGATAGAGAAAATAACATGTTAAAAGATGAATAGTTAGGTCACCCTGACAAACTTTACCCACCTAAGAGTGTGAGAGAGAATTGCTATAATGTTAAATCACTGAAACTGCTCATTTATACTAAATGTAGAGCCCGTTGTGTCACTAACGGCTGAGAATGCATTCACTGTGTCAAACAGCAAAGAACACTGAGCTATGTAACAGGACTTCAAAAATGTGAAAAAGAATACCAGGTCTACTACAGATCAGGAATCACACCGTTTTGTGAGTGGTAAGATGACATTATCATAGGGAGATAAACAGGTATGGACAAACCACCTATGACACTGCACTACCTTTGCCAAGCTAGACCCTAGGGAATACTGATAGTGGGTTAAAGTCAGAGAAAGACATCTATGGAAGAAGCTGAAAAAATATGTATGTGTATGTGTGTATGTCCATGAATATATGCATACACATATGCTTTTCAATTCAAGCTACATATAATATTTATATTCATTTACAATTTGTTGGCTCTTGATATTTACTTATGTACTTGTCCTGAATTACAATTTGATGATGAGGTGCACTCAAGGTATTTTTAACCATGGTTGTTATTTTTTATACCTTTCTTATAATTACATTGATATCTTCAGATTTATATATTAAAGGATAAATTTATATGTCAGGAAGAAAACTATTAGCGCAAAAATGCAAAGAAGCTGGTAAAAAAGTAAGCTGTTCTTTGAATAATGAAAAATCCTGAAATGTGATCACCAAGTCTCTATAATTTAGTGACTTATGTGCATTTTTGTAAGAGCTTACTCTGATCTTGCATTCCTTTTCCTTAGGAAAGGACTATAAAATAGATAATTTATCATCTGAAAAGATCTGTAGATTACTATTGTACCTAATTTATCATCTGAAAAGATCTGTAGATTACTATTGCAACCAATGCATTGAAACACCTTGCTAATACTTAGTTTGAAAATAGAGAGTTAAAAAAGAACCACATTGGGGAAAGAAGGATCACTGCTATGCTCATGGGAATCATTCAAGTTTTACTTGTATCAACCACTAACTAGATTTTGTGGTAAAAACACTAGGATGGAATTATATAGTTCCTACTCCCAGGGATATTATATGCTACTGGGAAACTGACAATGACAATGAAAATATAAAACAGCTTGCTAAATACTATCTTTTGGATGCCATGGTAACATATTAGGATTTCCTAAATGACAAATATCATTTAGTTTCCATATAACCTATAATCTATTTGTTAAGTATCACAGAATCTTACTGAACTTACATATGTTGAATCATTCAGTCTTTCCCATAAGCTCTATGTAGTAGTTATTATTACCATACACTATAGGAGAGTAATATAAAGATCAAAGAAGTATGTGGCTTCCTGAACACCATGAAGCCTCTAATTAGCAGTGCTGAGACTGATCCCAGGCCTCTTAAATCCAAAGCCCATGCTTATGAGTAAAGGATGCCAAACCAGTAGAGCTATACTCAGATACCATTTTCAGAACACTGGAAAGCTCAGCAGGAAAGAATGTTGAGATTCATCTGTCTTTGTTGAGTGTAGAATTGGTAAATAATAGCATAATGTCTTGAGTATTGAATTGGTGAGTAACAGCACAAATATTAATGACATATTTGAATTACTGATGCCACCATCATACAAATAAAATACGGGGATGAGGAAGGAAAAGGAATATGTAGTATGTCTAAAACAGCTAGGATTAGAACAGTGAAGTTGAGATTTGACTCCATTGCATAATTACTTGACTGTTGTTTACAAAAAAGTTTATTCTTTTTACACAAAGAATGTTTCATTGTTGAACACCAAGAGTTTGTCAGTCACAATGCTAACAATAAAATTTACTGAAACGGCAATTAACAGTCAAACTACTTTGCAAGTAAATATAAATCTAATCTGTTCAACTGATCTAAATATAATTGTATTTATTCTCATAAACAGAAAGTTGTGGAGTAAAAACATCCTTTTTGAAACGAAACAATTCCTTCCAAAGGAAATTTCCACATAAGATTTTAAACTTACAATGTCATTTAAACTGTTAATTTCTTGGATCACCACAAATAAAACCCAAGCATCAGTTTACTACCTTAGGTATGATCACTGCAAGGAGAAGTGTGATGGACATGGTATTCAGTATGGCTCTGTATCTTGAGGTTAGCTGTGGGTCAGAGCAGTTAAAGCAAGCTAGTCTGCTGGAGCATAACAGAGGGTGCCACCCTCACTTTTCTAGTGTAAATTTTTACTTTAGCATAATAGAAGCTGGCTATTTGTCTCAGTACCTTTCGCTGGGGGACACAGGAAACAATCATTGTGTTTACCCACTTAGTAGGACAAAGGGATAGTTCTGTACATCCATGCAAAAGAATCAAACTAGATTTACACCCACTGCTCCATGGAACATTTCTAGTGTATGTTTACGGAGCATCACAGAGTATATAATACACCCACATCACTCTAGGATTTGTTTTTTAAAAAGCTTTGATTTTTCAAATAGAAGTAACCCCATTCAGTACAGTGGATTTGTAAATTTTGGAGGAGGTCAAAAGTGAATCATCAGATTACTCATGCATGGATGATGAAGATGATGCATTAGGTAAAACACATTCTTTCATAGCAGAAGGGTGGCGATGATGATAATGTCTGTGATGTTGGCAATGGAAGCCAAAGTTCCTGTAATAGTGAAATGGAGCAAGAACTGATGAATGCAGACACAGGGAATTCACACCTCCTTGATTCAGATGATGAAGAAAACAGCATGAGTACATACTTGACTAGCAGACATGTTGCAAAAATGGTCATGCAAACAAACAGAATGATCCAATGTTAGTACTAGGTCCAAAAATATAGTGAGGGCATTGGCAGGGGTGAAACAAATTGAACAAAACACTAGCACTGGCATCCAATGTTGGAAAGTGTAACAGGCGTAATGCTACAAGATGCTCCTGCCAAAACAGGAAGCGAAGAGAAGTGACAAGATTGGCCTGTCACAAAGGAAAAGAAAGCTAAGCACATGTGCTGTGACAGTGAGACATGTGCATGGTACATGCAGTTGTCATGTGTGAAGTCTACTGTCAGTGTGACAGTTAAAGCAAAGATTCTTTCTGTGGTAGACTTTGTGTTTATAGCTCACATAGGTTTTTATTTCTGACATTATCTCTTAGGTTTTGTAAGCAAGTACAAATCTGATATGAAAATGTTGATGTTTATTCTAAACACTTATTACACATTTAGTATTTTATTTTATTGATATTTTATTATTTAGGTATAGTAATTTAAGAAAGACATTTTGTAGAGTGCTATTGGTACTTTCATTGTAGTTCATATACAAATTTCTTTCTATTGTTCTTTTTGGCTTTGTACTGTTACAGGCAGCTGAGTTAGAAATACTACAGGCAGTCAAACAGGAATAGGACCTTGGGAGCCAGTGCAGAGGACTAGGTATCTTGTAACTTTGAAAGAGACAGATCCCTCTGTGACGGGCCAGATCTTAAGACAATAGGAACAAATACAACCACACCCTAAGTATAAACATCAGGGATTGATATTCTAAATAGGTATGGACCACCTTGAGTAGCCAAGAGTCACATTCCCAATCTCCTACTGAAAGAGTCACAGTCTTTAAGCATGCCTGCTTGCTACATAACTGGCTTCCCCATGTGTCCTTGATTTGCTCACAGTTCTGCTTGCAGTCTTATGAGTTCCTATGTTTTCCCCACCTTGGACCCATTTTACCTTGTATTTTTGCTCTGTAAAAATCCCTAGAAAAGATAGTCTTTGGCAACCCACTGGGTACCCCTTCTGTCTCTCCCAGACAGAAGATTTCTTTCAGTAAGTATATTCTGCCCTTAACCTGTACTGTTCCTAAAATTCATTCTTCAATTTTAGAGAACCTGAACTCATACTAGACATCTAGTAGGGTGAGAGTTTCATTCCCCTATATCAGTAACACCAAAAACCATTTGATGTTGAAAATTTTGATGCTTCTTTCATAAATAATAAATATTAAAAATGCAATGTTTCTATTTTGGGGATTTTTTTTCCTGTTAGGCACTCACTGTTAAGTGTAATGAAATTCATAAATTTAATAATTCATTAATAGAAATATTCTAAAGAATAAACATGACTGTGACACACACGGTTATGCTGCTTGATAACAAAAGATGTATTAGGCTAAATAAAATTAGATTCTTGACTCTACCAAATTCACACTGAGGTTACCATTTTGGTCCTGTATAGTGCAGACCTAAGGACAACAGAGTATATGAAAAACTGTAAATTTAATTAAGACAGCACTTTTCTTCCTCTTCTCTGATTTTAAGATGTCTTTAAAATAGTCAAGTTTTGTGACATATCATTTTTAATTAAATGAAACGAATACTAATCAATTCTGAGTAAGGCAAGTACAGAGCTAGTTATGCTATATATGCAGACTTACATATTTCTTAACAGAATTTTGTTTCTAGTGGCAAAATGAAATTTACTGATCACTTATTCCTAAGGATAGCACAGATAAGACTATACATTTGAATGAGATTCTTAATTATGATATACTGTATTTCATTGTACACAAAATTTTAATCACATTACTCAGGATTAAATACAAAGTTTGAAGTTTGCTGTCGACATAATGATCAGTCTATTTAATCTTAGGCAAACATATAACTAATTTTTTGTGTGCTACTGTCAGATACATACATTTTTACTGTTCCAGGGATGAGGTGGTTGCTTGTGAACTGACAAGAGAATCAACAGAGAAACATGGATATTTAGCCTCAGCTGTCTTGGTGACTTGAGGATCCTTTGGAAAATATGTTAATATCGAATTTATTTCTATGTATCTGTTTAATGTGTGCAGGATGACATATTAAAGTAACTGCAAATATTTTCGAGTAAGAAACTATTCATTCTAGATCTCATTAGGAGTTCTTTGATTAACTTGATAACCTATGAGTTTGTTCCCCATGTCCTTCAACCCCTAATATTTACGGGACTGTTAAACAGGTAAAAAAAAATTCTCAAGAACGTATTTTTAAATTTTTGATGTAATAAATTATAAATGAAGAAGTTAGACTATACTTAGGAAAACATCTGTGACATATTTATTAATAAATTATTATTGATATTTCTTATAAACAGTGTCATGCTCTTTTGAAAATAATCAGAGGTCGCATTCTTAATGGAAAAGATTTCCACTACAGTATGTAAATCTGAGACTTATTTCTCCTTCCTGGTATCTCTAAATCTCTAGGAAGGAAGGAAGGAAGGAAGGCAGGCAGGCAGGCAGACAGACAGACAGACAGACAGACAGAAAGAAAAAATATATATATATGTTTGTTTGCTTTTTTCCATTTAGGCATCAAAGAGTCTTTACATACCAAATGTACCTCATCCCTATCTCAAAACTTTTCTCCAAATTCTCCTTCCTTGTGAGGTGCTTATTTTACTGAGATGTTAGAAAGAAGATGAACTGGGCATGGAGGCACACACCTGAACCCCAGCACTCAGGAGGCTGAGGCGTAAGGATCCTGGTGAGTTCAAGACTAGCCTAGGTTACAAAATGAACTCAAGGCCAGCCTGAACTGCAGAGTGAGACCCTGTCTCAAAAAGACCTAAAAACATATTTAAAAATTTTAAAAAAGAAAATGATATGACTTTACTACTATCCATTCATGTAAAAAAAAATTCATGTAGTAATTTTTTAAGTAATTTTTTTCTTAGTACAGCTGTTTATTCAACCATAGATATGTCTAATTGCAAAGGCTTAGACCAGTGGTGGTGACCCAGGGCATGTGTGTGTCATAGTGGACTGTTTGTATGACTAAAAGCTCTAAAAGGTTCAACATCCGTAGTTTAAACACTGCAATAAGTAATACAGATAAGACCCTGTGAACAAAATATATCCCATCTTGCTATGAATTAAAGTAATGGTCTTAGGTCCCAGGGAATACCTGTTTATACATTTAAATTTTCTCTTAATTTTGTAACAGTATTGCTGAAAGATACTTGATTAGTATTAATTAAAAGTTCACTATGCATGAAATTAAAAAGCAATAGCATGTCTCCATATACTTTTCCAATTTAGCATTTTTGAGAGTGGCTGTTTCGGAAAACATGCTACACAGTATGTATTTTATTTCTCTCAAATACATATGCCACCTTTGTATCTTACTATTTTAAGAAATTAATGTCCACAGCAACTTTGCTCCATTTCTCTTTCCCTTAGTTTTGTTTTCCTTCCTCCTACAAATGTGCAATCTACTGTCTATGTGCCTGCTGTGTGAAAGACTTGCATCAAGCTAACAGAATATTCAGAAAAAGTAACACGACATATTCATGCCTTTGAGCATATGAAAAAAGGGAGTATTTTCAACTCTAGGTTGTACTATGAAACATTAATATGTTCTGAATTGAACTGAGAGAGTAAAAACATGGAATGGATTAGAATTAGTAGTGGCAAAAAGAATTGGTAGGGCAAGTTACAAATGTAAGAAACAGAACATTAATTTGTAAGAGTAAAAGGTACTTACTGTTCAATAAAACTTTTGGTTGTGTCTGTGTGCATATGTGTGGTAGATTATGCTGTAAAATTATTTATTTACTCTGGATCACAATCAGAAAGTTTTGAACTCTGCTTTACTACAGTAAATGAGATTCAGTTGCAGTCAATCTGCCGAATGGTGAAATCTACTCTTTCATCAAATGTGAAGAACTATTTCCTTTTTATAACTCAGAATCATGACAAATAGCCTTTTCCTACAATGGCTAAGTACACTGTAACACAGGTTTTAATAGTTCATACAACTAATTTCTCTATTCAGATATTCCTATTTTGTTAAATACAAGCTTCTGAAATATTTTGTGTTAAATGTTTTAAAAATGTATACCACACTCCTCACTGCATTTATGTGCAGATCATAAAAATAGGATTTTTTTAATTGCAGAAGCTGACTTGAATATGAAATTTCATGTCTCACAAAATCAGTAATTTCGCTTCTTTGCTATTAGATTTCTTGCGCAAGTAAGACAATACTTAAATTTTTCAACTTTAATAGAATCTAAAAATATAAGTATAAAATTACTACACAATCCACACAATTACGCATGACTTTGTCAAAGGTCCTTACTATATAATTTCTTTAAAGAATTTCAACTAAAAATTCCATTTCTCAAATACATCAAACACTAAACACCACTGCCCAAATAAACTGTGAAGAATGTTAAGATTTGCTGTTCAGTAATCTCGAACAGCAAATCCATTTCCTCTACCATGTACTAGTTGAATTTTACTTATTTTCTACATTGGTTAGTATAAATATCATTTGGTTTTGTGTGAGTTGCCAGGTTTTTCAGTTTTGTGTGCAGGTATTAACACAGATTTGGCTTGAGTTTCCCTTTAATACATATTCTGGTAACACTTTTGTTTCTTTTATTTCACGTTTTTTGTTGCTAGTTATATTCCTTTATCTTTCCCCTTTCTGAGAAGATGTGAGGCAGCATTTTTATAGTCTCCATCACCTTTTCTATTTCAAAGATGACATGCTTTTGCCACAGAATACTTCAGTATCCTCATTACTGCCCATTCATTAAATTCCTTTTAATTTCTTCATAGTTGATCTCATCTGCAAAGAGCAGTATTTCAAAAGTCACATTCATAGTCCCAGGGATTTTAGATTGACAAAGTCTTTCTTGCATGCATATGCAATATGTGCAAGTGTGTGTGTGTGTGTGTGTGTGTGTACATAAAACCAACTGACTTTTAAAAAATAAAATAATGAATTTATTGTGCATGTTTCTGGTGATCTTCATTAGCAATAAACAATCTGGCCTGATTATGGAAATGATAAGGTCTTCTATGACTTACATTTAATTGAAGAACTTTGGAGTTATATATTTTTTTCTTAAATAGTGGCCACAGATTCAGAGACAGAACTTGCCTCATCTTCAAACATGACAATAAATATGGATGTTCCATGTACCTCTTGAAAGGTGACAATGGCAATTATTTAAACATGTCTTGAACAGCAATATTTGTACAGGGAAAAATTAGGGCAAATGTTTCATTGAGGTACAGAGTTAATTTGACAATGAATAATACATAAATAGAGCTAATAAGCAAATAATAATGATTTTCTCTAGACAAATGTGATTGTCAGCAGAACCCCCGTCCTGTTGACATACTAGATGTGGTCACTGTGACCTTGTGAAGAGACAATAAGCAGAGCAGGTTACAGAGGATGAGGTACCCAGCACTTTGCAAAAATTTAATATTTGGCACACATCCTGGCCTCAAATTTGGTATCAGTTATTTTTTTTCAGTCAGTGAGGGGTTCCCCTTGCTCAAATGAATTTACCTATTTAGAAGAGTAGTTGCAACACTTCATGGGATCAAATCAGATAAGGACACTAATTCAAGTATAGGAAAGGCCAAGACAAGGGTGGCTCCCTCATGTCCCTCAGTCTTTAATGAGACCTGCCTACCTCTGTGAGACAGTGGAGAAGAGCTGATGGATTACGCAGTGCAGATTCATGCCAAACTCTAATGCTCTCAGTATTTCACTTGGCCAACTTTACAGTGGCATAAGCTGAGCTCTCCATAAGTGAGGTTATTAAGCATGATGGCTGAAGAGAGTTAATTTTGTTGACCATCTCATAATATAAGAAATATTATTATACCATGCATATTTAGAGAAATAGACTTAAAAGACACTGAAATGGCAACACAATATTTTCATGATAGGGAGATCAGTTCCAGAATGTGCACACTTATTCACAAACAGCTTAGTACATTTAATTCTATATTATCATTCTAACACTGGTACTAAAACAGTAACTAACACTACTCACTTATGACATTATTATTGTTCCTAGTAACAAGCATATCACACAATTAGGATCTTATTATAGAATATATGAAATTTAAGTATTAGTTTGATCAAAAATACTTTTACAGACTTCAAAAAATGCATCTTCACATATCTAGTAACTGGAATTTTTTTTCACAGTTAGTATAACAAAATACTTTTAATAATCTGATGTTATATTTTGTCTGTATGGTTTGGAAGAGTTAATAAATCTATCCATCAGTCAACAGTGCCCTCTTAGAAACTATATGCAACTTTTTTAATATCAGGGAAGATATCAAGGTCTGGATAAAAATCTCTGCAGTTTAACCAGCTACTCACTTCATCTTCCTGCTTCTAGAAATTTTAATTTTATCCATTGCAAGATGACTACAGTTAAAAGAGCTGTTGGCAAGGGAAGCCTTAAATGCAAGTTTTAGATTACTTTTCTCCAATCTGGCTGGTGAAATGGGAAATTCTAATATTGACTACAATTGCTCTGTTATACACAGGAAGAAAGAAGAAATTTATTCTGCCAGATTTTTCCAACTTAAACTGTTTCTCCAGAGTTTAAAAAAAAATCATTTTAAGAACCACATTCATTCCTCCAGACCTCTTGGGACACTGGCAAAAACTGCTCTACTGTACTAAAGGGCACTCCAGGGAACTGGAAAAATGTGTGTCCCTAACAACATACCCAACTCACTTTTTCAGATGTAGTTTAATTTTTAAAGGGACATATAGTTTAATATTCTATTATAGCTTCTCTTGGTGACTCACTTTATTGCTCTTTAGTTGTTGTAACTATAAAAGGATCTAGATTAGCACAGAGAATCCCAAGATAATCATGTACAGAACCTTAAAATGTTTCCAACAGTGGTGCAGTTCACAGCCTTTGAAACACAGAAATAAAGCCCCCAAAATGCTAGAAACTTTTTAAGCATGATGCTATGAAAAATTTGCTTTTACTGTTGGAAAAGAACAAAGAACTCATACTTAACATGTAGTCTTGTATTTGGCAAAGTGCCTTAGTTCCAAATTCAATTAACATATCTATTATAACCTTATTGATGGTGCAGAATATAGTGGCCTGTGCTTAAACAAATCTCTCATTTCACATAGAGAAACAAAGATTTCAACATGACGTATATTAAGGAAGAAACTGTATCAGGCAAGTTTCATATGTAGTATCTACGTGTTATCAACTACTGTCACATCTTAACATTAATTTGCACTCCTCATCAGACACTTCATTCTCTAATTAACTTTCCTTCTACTCTCTTCAGACTTTTAATTGCTTACTGGATTTTATGACATTTAACACTTTTCTGGCTCTTTTTTATTCTCTTCTCTCTTTATCGTACTTCCCTTCTCTCTAACCCCATGCAAGTATAAATCCATTCATTGATTTTTTTCAGCTGTTCACTCAATAATGTTCATTAATTATATGAGTTATGTAGCAAATGATACAAAGATGTTTCTTATTTAATCTCCATTTTTTAAAGAGATTATCCAAAAGTGTAGTTTAGATATAACTATATGAATCAGTCTATACCACTAACTTTGGAGAGAAATTTATGTTTGATGTTTAAGGCACAATAAAATGAACAGAATAATAACTGATATTTCTTGTCCCAAAGATTCCCCAGAGTAAGCTGTCTTTAGGTCAAGCTGCATAAGATGCCTTCATTGAAAAAGCCTATTTTGAGTCAGTTATCTCAGAATGAATCTATTCCTAGGTACTCTGGCTATAAACTAATATGAAGTGCTTTAGAAACACTTGAATGATACTTTATGTTCAAACCACTTGTACATATGTTATTTCATTGTATCTTGACAACACTATGAAGTAGAAGTGATTCAGCAGACAAAAATTCTCAGATGTTATGGCCATTTTTTTACAAAAGACCAAGAAAGAGTAAGTGATTTGCTCAGAACTCGGTAACTATTATGGCTTCCTAATATGACTCAAATTCTGGTCAACACTACTTATACTACTCTTTGTATGATTCATAAAACCATGGGTAGGTACAACCGAACAGTAATAATCAAATTCTGTCATCAAGATGAGCTGGCATGGGTTGAAGATTTGTTCTCTATGGATCTCCTCAGGTAGCAGAAGGGAACCAGCCCTGTAGAATGGAACACACATGTGAAAAGCCAAAGGCCCTCTGACTGACTTCCTGCATTAACCTTCTTTCTCAAATATTTTTTAGCCAGTCTTAATCATTTTTTTTTTCCTGATACCGGGGATCAAACTCATGACCACACACTTGTCAGGCAAACACTTATGCCTTTGAGCTAAATCCCTGGCCCCCCAGTGTTAATCATTCTGGAAAAGAAAAATCACCTTGAAGAAATAAACGATGGTTTCAAAGAACATCCTTCACTGATCCTTCTGCTACTTACCCTAGCTCTATTTCTTAAGTCTCTTAATAACTGCTAAGGATTATTACCTGGTTTGTTTTGGTTTTATTCACTCTTCATAAATCAGCTGGAGAATCTGGAGTTGATTGGACTTAGTAATTCTTAACAAGTTGGCAAAATATTAAACTTGTTCCTTCTGTACATGTATATCAGGAGATAGCAAGCTTTTCCATAAAGAACAAGACACTAAATGTTTTGAATTTTGTAGGTCAAGGTCTCTGTTGCCATCACTCAACTCTGCTAGCACAGCACAAAGGCAGCATAGACGGTGTAAGAAGGGATGTGGCTGTGTTTACATAAAACTTTATTTAAAAGCTTTTCAGCAGGTCACATTTGACCCACAAATCATATTTGCTGATCTCTGGTATATATCAAGTAAACGCCAACTATAACACATTTTTTTTCATTCGCACAAAGTACAGATGTTTTAATAGATCTTTCTACAGGGGGAAAGGGGTTGAGAGATGGAAAGAGGAAGAAGGTGAAGGCAAGATAAAAGGAATTAAGATGTGTTACAAACATGTACCAACTCTGCACAAGAAAGGTAAACAGCATATATTCCAAATATATACTAATAAAAATAAGACAGAAAAAAGCAAACCAAAAAGAAAAATAGGCCAATGCTTGTTAATCATTCCCATTGCTAAGCAGACAATCTCCACTCTTCCTCTCCTCGAAGAGCTGCATACTCAGACTTCAGAGAAGAACCCACAAAATGTTCACCCTCCCCATACTGGAAGCACTTAATACCATCTACTTTCATATTTTCAAAACTGTCTATGTTCTCACTGGTAAGCTTAATTCAGAAACATACACATATTTATACCACGATGACTTTCAAAGTGATTTCAGAGGTAATTTTAAGCACCTAAAACATTCTATGGTTTTTGGCTAACCTTGAAATATAGTACCATCTTCCTACACATCAATTAAGACTTATTTTAAATATAAAATAACCCAATAAAAGTATTCATTTAATCAATATAAAGCCTTGAGAATTAAGAAGGAAAAGTACACCATGGAACACAAGACATGTTTTACTACCATGGAAATGCTACCCATAGAGACTTAAGAGTTTAGTCATTGAACATAATTTCAGTGTTTCTGATGGAGGGAAAAATACACCAATACTTCAGGGGATGCAGTCATATACATGTGCTACATCACATCTTCAAATACTCAGGTTTTATGCTGCATAGGGGAAAGGAGGCATTGTGCTTTCCAGTTCACAATATGCTTAAGGCACACTTCTGTTACCTATGTCCCAGGTGTTCAGGTTGGCATAGTAAAAAGGTAATTGGGGATGCTCAGACAGTGCCAAATATCTCCTCTCTGGTCTCTCCTTCCATTCATCATCTTATTCTGACATTGATCACATTTTGTCCAGTGAATTTGAACATGTCAATCTAAATCCTGCACTTACTCAGCTTATTCAAGATCAGAAGCTATGTCATTTTCATACCTATTACCCAAGAGTGATTTTCAGAGTACCTTGATTATGATAAGTAATTAAGAAATACTGGTCATCTATGATAAAAGTCAAACATCTACTACTCTTCTATAATAAAATAAAACAATGATAAATTTTTAAAAATTTATATATAGACAATGTTTCAATGCACTAATTAGCAGGTATCTCCTTACTTCTTTCCTAACACTCAGAAGAGCTCAGACTCTGCAAAACTGTTTCAGTCATATTTAATCAAAAAGATACGGAATTAAGCAACAATGTTCAGTGGAAAGATTTCCAGAAGAATTTCTGGGATGATAACAATCTTGAGAACAGAAAGTTGCAAATTCAGCAACCTATATAAAAGAAAGAAATAACATATGATGGATGAAGGCATTCGTTTAAGAGCCATATGTTTTGCTGAGTGCTTATATTCACAGTTTAACAGGAGAGCCAATATAAAATTCCACTTACACCTGAATGCTTAAGGGTAAAACACTAAAGCAGCTAATATATGCTCAAAATGATTTAGATACTCATCTTCTTGGCATATATAACTCTTTGGCAAATAAATGTAGTGTGAAATGCAGAATACTGGAAATAATGAACAGAACCACAGAAGCAAAAACCAAACACAATACAATAAAGAATACTGTTACATGTAAAAACATAAAATTGGAGTTTTGTAAGGCTACACACACATAGACACCACTCAACCAATTTTAACTTAAATGTAATCCTTGTCCAGAAATAGTGATTGCATTATCCAGCAGTAATAATTCAAAGGAATTGCTGCTTTGTCACTTCAGTGCTTTGGAAAAACAAAAGAGAAAGAAAAGAGAAGAGAAGAGGAGAGGAGAGGAGAGGAGAGGAGAGGAGAGGAAAAGAAAAGAGTAAGTCTCTAAAATGTAAGCCCTATTCTTAGGTTTCCATGAAGCTGAAAACAAGAAAAGGTAAAACGCTGAAGTGTTATACAGAAACAGCACCTGTCATTAGCAGGTGCTGCTTATATCTAGTATATGGCTGCAGGAAACCAGGGCAAACTTCTGGTAGTTGAAGACTTCACGGAGTGGTAAAGGTCAAGCCGGGCCAGTATGAAACAATAGATCTTTCCTTAAGAAAAGAGGAAGGATACCAGTTATGACACAGAAGTGTGCTTGACAATGAGCATTAAGAAAAGTGAGGATAGTAAACTAATTTAAGCAAATGATAAATATAGTCATAAAGAGAATAGTAAATTTTAAGGGTAGGCACAGAAACTTCAATTTAGTCTAAATCAAGGAAGCCACAGTGATTTGAGGCGTAATATGAGATAAAGGAAGTGATCCTTTTCAAGGATGATAACTCTATCTATGTACAGTGAGAATAAATCATTCATTTAATACATCTCAGAGGTTTTGTTGAAATATTGCCATAGGTGCACTTAGGGGCTATGGCCTGTGCTCGACTTTCCACTGCTCAAGAACAGAGACTATTTGGAGCAATTTTCAAATCCAACAATAGCACAATGCTTTACTCAGATTACTTAATGAATCTCTACAGAAAGAGAAGAAAAGGGAAAGGTTTAAGGTCATAATTTAAATGTTAAGGAATAAAAGTTTGGCTAAGATGTAGTGGAAAGAGAAGCCCAAGAGATTGTTCCAAATTTGCCTTCATCTATTTTTGATAATCTGTACCACATCATAGATGTAGGTATATCTTATATATACCTTATTTATATAAGATGTAGGTATATCTTATATAAATTCCAGCAGATGAAATCCAAAGGACCAAGATATGATGTAATCCAATTCACTTTCATTACTGCCTAGAGACTGATAATGTGAGATATATAATTACAGAAATACACAAAGAAACTTCACCAGTAGTCAGTGAAACCATCACCACAGCTATTTGAGTGCCTCTGTGTTGCACTTATACATCAAACGGGCGCCAGATAACAGTACCATTAGAGTACTTTCTAAAAAGTACTTTCTAAAAAATGTTTACATAAGACAACAAACATCGAAATATTTTTCCCTTTTTAAAATTTTTGCTGAATTGTCTATTTCCTCAATGTCAAAACAGTATGTAATTGAAATAAAAGTTTAAAGGAATTAACATAATTTATAACTTTCCCATGAAACTGTTTATCGCAAAGCATCACATATGTTAGGGTTAAATCATCATTGCTTAAGGAAGCACAGAAGTGGTTGAGGAAACTATGATTACATTGCTTTGTTTTATTTTTCTAGAAATCTTCTTACATACTTCTATGTTCTTAAATTATTGGTACTTGTGCTGTGAAGATTGTATTTTCTTTGACCTTTTCCTTAAAGATTTTCTGAAAACCTACTGATTTTTTCCTTACAATTAAAAAAAAAAAAACCCGCTAGGTTGGACCCAGAAGTACTTTGAAAGTATTTTCAATTCTATAAATAAAGAAGCCAAAGTAAAAAGTGGTCATGTGATTCAACCACTTACAGTAACTAAATTAATTCCTTGTTAGTCTTTTCTTCTGTCTACCTACAGCAGTATTCGTGGCTAGGTTTTCTTTGAGACTCATGTATAGTGGTGGATGCCTCCTATTATGCCAGCAATATCATTTTCTATTCTCTTTGTATAGTTTAAAGCAACTGAAAGATCTTATTTTTTCTAATATTCTTTCTGTTAGGCAATTTTCATTCAAGATGATGACTGAAATTCAATTAATTAAATCAAAATAGAACTCATTCTAAATGAGTCTTACAGTAGGTCTTACAACTCAAAACACCTGTAAACAAGCAAGCCTTAAACACGGACTTTGAGTTTTCACATTTCATTTCTTGACAAAATGCTTCAGTTAAACCTTGCTGCCTTAGGAGACCAGAATTTTAAGTATTCGAGTGACTTTTTCTTCACTACAGTAAAGAAGGTGAGCAATTAAACATGTTCTTCTAAGCAAAGAAAATCATTGTTCTCTCTGGGTCAATGATGCCATTTTCCTTGTGATACAAGAGCACCTATCAAAGAAAGGGAGCTGTAACTCTGTACCTTCTCTGTCCTTACTCTGAGTTCTTTGAAAAGGTGGGAGACTGTAATCTTCATCTATTTATCTGTATTCCCAATATCTAGCATGTTACCTGGTAATTGGTAGCACTTAATATACATGTCAGAATAGTGAATCGAAAATACCAGGGATCAAAGTCAGACTATTCTCTTTGAGCATTAAGATTTATATTGTAAACAACTTCATTTTCAGTACTTTCTACCTTACTGCTTACTAGTCAGCACTCAAAGAAATACTAGTTGTTTCACTAATGAAGTATTTAACATCCTGAGTGGCCTAATGACTAAAGCCTCCCATATAAATATGGCCAAACAGAAAGAAACCATTCTGGTTAATCGAGCTGTTTATCTTTCAGGGGTAGACCATATGTACAAAAAAAACTAATCTAACCTCTATTTTCACAAATGATTTTTTTCATAATGAACATGGAATTAACTTTAGTAAATAAAGAAAAAAAGAGTATATTTATGATACAATCTAGTAAAACGTCCATTCATTTGCTTTTTACATTTATTTTCCAGTAAATTGTATCTCTTTAAAAATATCATTCCATTTGACAATATAATAATATTTTTTATATTATCGAATATAAGAATATTTTCAAGAATTATTTAAAGTGGATAATTAAAGTTAACCTTGAGTGGGACAAAAGCAAGGTCATGTAGTTAAAATAACGCTTACATAGCACAAAATATTCGTAAATATAATTTAAGCTAAACATTAAAGTTAATAATCATATTTCAGAAATTCAAATCAGTACATATCTACATTAATTTTATACCATAAAAATTCTACATAGTTTTTAATCTAAACTCCACTATCATATATAACAAGAAAAACCTGAGAATCTAATACTCAACCTACAGGCATATATTTCCATAATACCCAAAATCTTTGCAATCTAACAAGGTCATAAGTAAAAACATTATATCAGACTGTTGTATATGAGTATATATAATAAAAAAGGTGCCTAGATCATTTATGTAAAATACAATAACATACACAACAAAGGCTTTTTTCCGTGAATTACAGGGTGGTTTTTTTTGGCAAATATAAGAACTTCATGTTTCCACATTATGACAAATATTCCGTCTCTCTACTTGCTTCTGGTACTGCCCGAACTCTCCTCTCACTGATGACCAGTACAACCCTCAATTGCCTGTCTGCAACTGGAACAAAATCTTCCCCCAATCTCCCTGATTTCAACATCAATAAACCATTTCAAATGCCTTCACATGCCGTTGGAATTTTCTGGTTAGGACACAGTCCTTTCTGTATCAGTTTTCAGTGTTATATCACCCTGTAAAGAAATCCAAATCCCTCAGCACCTTCAAGTAATTTCTTAGAACTTTATGACACAGTTATTATAGGATTATTGACATAATACACTAATTACCTTTATTCATAGCACTTTGGGTAGATAGAACTTTGAGAGACAAGAATACAGGCTTACACATCATTTCTAGAATTGAATACATAACAAATGCTTAATAAATAGTCTCAAAATCAATCCTGAAGGTATTCATGGCTAAATTTAAATCTAATGACATTTCTCATTTAAATTACTGTTACATTGTCTACACGTGCACCAACAGCATTCCCCATACACTTTTAAATACTTTTCATTCATAGATTTTTAAAAAATTATCATGGTAACAAGAAGATTATGCAAAGAAATAACACCAACTTTAGAAAACATGCTTCTTTAAAGAGATGGGGAATGAACACTCTCAATAAAATGTGTCTTTTAGGGCTGGAGATTTAGCTCAGTGGCATAAGCCCCTGCCTTGCAAGCAGGTGGTCATGAGTTCGATCCCTGGTACCAATTAAAAAAAAAAAAAAACAATGTGTCTCTTTTAGAATGTCAGAACCCAGCCCATTGAGATATACACTGCAATAATTTTCCTACTATTCTGGGGTGAAGTTACTTAGTTGTAAGCTTAATGGTAAATCTATTTTGGCAAAATGTGTATGTCAATCTGAAAGACTTCAGTTCAATTTCATTGTAAATCTCTTTTCTACCACTTTTTTTGTTAGTTGTATTAAACCTGCCTGCTGAAAAAAATAGATGACTTCTTCCCTTAATAAAACCATACTGTGAGTCATACTATTTACCAAAAGAAACTGAGTCTCTTTATTAAAAGGACCTTAAATTCCCTGATGGTTCATTCACAGCATCTCCACTGACAGGTGAGAAAATGTTTTCTTTCACAGACTGCATCTGTTTTTCAAATGTTAGTAGGGAATAGATATACTAAGGAGAGAAAAGAAAAAAAAACAAAGAAAGGAAAAATCTAACAATGAATTGGAAATGTCTGATTATTAAAGATACAGACATAATAACAAATGAAGGAAATACATAAAGATTGCAAGGAATCACTTCCTAGTCAGTTCCTATTACATCCTCCCTTTGCAAATACCAAGGCTTTAAAATTTCCAAGTCCTTAATCAAATACTAGGCTGGTCTTACGGATCATTGTCATAATGCATTGTTTTAAATGTCCGCATATTTATGTATCAACCAAAAATGCAAATATGAAGTTACAGCTAAGCATACTTCTAATGTTCAATCCACTATATAATAATGGTTGAGGCCTAAGGCACTATTCTCATGTCTGTGTTATCCAAATGCTACAGATGCTTCTGTTCCTTTTTCAAAACCCATTTATTTTTTACATCAGCAGATAAAATTGTATCTATCTGCTGTGAAAATCATGATATTTTTAAGTATATACACATTTTTGCATTAAATCCAGTCCATTAATTTATGTATTACATCACATTGCTATTTTTGTGGTGAAAACATGTTAAACATATTAGATACACTCTGTTATTGTATCTCAAGAATACAATGAATTATTAACTATGGTCAATGTTGCAGTAAGGGGTTGTGAGGAGAACAATTAGAATCAGGACTCAGAATTTATATTATTTTATGATTGTCACCCAGGGTTTAAAACAAGAAAGTGCATGAAATCTGTCCACAACACTCAATGCCCTGCATGAGTCCAAATGAAAATCTAGAGCCCATTACACTGTCCCCCATGAGTCCAGCAGGAGGTCTAGACTCCATGAGAAGGATTCACACCAGTTTGTTTTACTGATCCTTACTGGGAAGGTCCAAAGGTCAGCGGTGGAAGCTTGAAAGTCTATGCCCATGGGGTGAAGGAGCTATGCTGGTAGGTTAAGGTTCTATACTGGAGCCCAGAAGTCATGCTCAAAACAAGAACCAGGGCTGCCCTGAAAGCACCAACCACAGCCATCCTCAGTGACACAGAGGTCCCGAGCTCTTCAGACAATAAGCACAGTCGAGTACATGCCAGAAAGCCAGCATGACAAGTTTCTCCTGGAGATTAAACAGCACATATCTTTCCCTCTGGAGCCAGGAAGCGATGCTTGAAGTAAGGACCAGAGCTCCCCCAAAGTGAACCACAGCCACTCTCAGCAACAAGGTCCTAAGCTCCTCCCATGACGATGATGGAACTCACACTGGGGAAGCTAATCACAACGAGATCCAATGGCTCAAACAGCAACACTTAAGAGAACCCACAATGCCTCGCTCATCTTCTCCATGTCTCTATTTTCGCTGGCAACTTTCCTCGGGTGGAACATCTATGCTCAGCACCATGCTGACTTAATTCAACTGGTGTTAAGTTGACCACCAGTTTTTAATCCATAACAGTCAATATGTTGTATAATACAATTCTTGAACTTAGTTTTCCTAGCTGAAATTTTTATCTTTCATAGAAACTGTACCTCCTGTTTCCCTGTCCCCACTTCTCCAGCCTCTGATAACCACCACTTACACTTTCATAAATGACAAGATTTCATGGTTGAATAGTTTTCCACTAATATTTGTATTATTGTTCTATTATGACGTTATGACTTTACCAGGTAGAGTTTCTTAACTCTAGGGATTGTGTTTCCACATTTGAACCATTTGTAGGACAAATTCTAGAAGTGATCTTTGGGTAAATGATTATACAAATGAAAATTCATACAGTTTTCATTTTAATGAGGAATTTAATATACTTCCCTCTTTCATCCCTTGATCTTTTATTATTTAATCATTGATTTTAAAAACATATATACATACATGTATTTACATATGGAAATAATATTGTAAATATTTGTATACACCATCAACTATAAAATTTCTAAATCATACAAAAATACTGGAAGGAAATATCACTAACTTAAGAATTACTTCTCAGTGATAGACCACTGCTATTTATTTTTAATCTCTCCTTTAACATTCATTATTTCAAAAAAAAAGAAAAAAATATTCATTATTTCTATAATCAGTACATAAAACTTTCATAGTTAAAGAAAATAATTTATTAAAAATCCATTATCAAATTAAGAATTGTTCTCAATTATAAATTACAAATTTTGAACCTGTACAGCAGATAAAAGTTTTTATATATGTTTTTCTCTTAAGCAGAGTTGAAAACATTCTAGTCACTCTGGATGTCCCCAGAGCAAATTCATTTTGAGAAAATGAACTTTTATGTAAAATCAAATTAGGGCAAGCTCTGCTTAAAACCTATGTTTTTTAAAACCTAGACAATTCATTTAGCTATTTTAAACTTGGCTTTTCTTTCAATACAGAAGGACTAATACCTAACTGATGGTAACTGCAGGAGGATCACAAGAAGCATTTCATGTAAAATAACAAGCAGAGAGTACTTAGTAGGTGGTGAAAGAAAAGCTCTCCTCCTCCATTCATTGCAAGAGAGTAAACCAAAAGAAACTAAGCTGTAACAATTTTTTTCTGACTTTAAAGCATTTAAACTATACTACAGAAGACCTGCAAGAAATATATCTTCTATCCATGAAATGAAGTCTCAGCAAACACAGCTTTGCGACACATAAGAACATTTAAGACTACAGTAGAAACCAATTAATTTCCAAGGCCTATCTTCTACCTACACCCATAAACATTACAACTACAAAATGAATTATTTTATTTGTGTCAAAGAATTAGATCCGCATTAGTAGATTCTCAGAAACGACATGTAACGTATGTGTGAATAGAAAATAAAAAAATAAATAAAGAGGAGGAATGCCATTCATTAAGAAGTGACTCA